>JBBGZY010002095.1:0-287500 GCA_037952925.1 Lithobates clamitans | reverse complement strand
TCTGCGTAGGAGAAGGAGCATGACCGACCATCAGATGTTCTAGTAATTGCTCTGCAGTTAACCCCACATAGTCTCATTGTCACAAATGATGCTCGAATACATTTTCTCTATGGAGCCTGACTGTAATAGACTGTAATAGATTGTAATAGATTGCTAAAAGTCATTGCTGCTGCACACCCCGGCTGGGTAGTTTTGACTTTTTGCTCCCTGTGTGTTGGGTTATTACATAACAAAAAAAGCCTAGAAATCCAAATGTTACTGATCAAATACACTCAAAAATAATGAATCCCTAACCAGGCCGGATCTGGAGGGGGGGGGGGGGGGAGGAGGAGGGGGGTGCTGCACCCCCAGATCAGATAGGCTAGATCCAGCCTTGCCCTCACAGCAAGCACGGTTTGGCCCTGCCCCCTGTTCTCTCCTCACGGACAGTAATTGACAGCCGCAGTGGCTCCTGCTGCTGACTCTCTGTCAAGTGAGGAGAGAGAGCAGAGAGAGAGCAGAGAGAGCAGAGAGAGCAGAGAGAGCAGAGAGAGCAGAGAGAGAGCAGAGAGAGAGCGAGCAGAGAGCGAGAAGAGAGCGAGCGAGAAGAGAGAGGGGGCAGAGAGAGAGAGAGGGGGCAGAGAGAGAGAGAGGGGGCAGAGAGAGAGAGAGGGGGCAGAGAGAGAGAGAGGGGGCAGAGAGAGAGAGAGGGGGCAGAGAGAGAGAGAGGGGGCAGAGAGAGAGAGGGGGCAGAGAGAGAGAGGGGGCAGAGAGAGCGAGAGAGCGAGGGGGCAGAGAGCGAGAGAGCGAGGGGGCAGAGAGAGCGAGGGGGCAGAGAGAGCGAGGGGGCAGAGAGAGCGAGGGGGCAGAGAGAGCGAGGGGGCAGAGAGAGAGCGAGGGGGCAGAGAGAGAGCGAGGGGGCAGAGAGAGAGCGAGGGGGCAGAGAGAGAGCGGGCAAAGAGAGAGCGGGCAAAGAGAGAGCGGGCAGAGAGAGAGCGCCGAGAGCAGAAAGCAGAGGGAGCAGGGAGAGAGAGCGCGCGCAGGGAGAGAGAGCGCGCGCAGGGAGAGCGCGCGCGCAGAGAGAGAGCGCGCGCGCGAGAGAGAGCGCGCGCGCAGAGAGAGAGCGAGCGCGCAGAGAGAGAGCGAGCGCGCAGAGAGCGAGCGCAGAGAGAGAGCGGGCAGAGAGAGAGCGGGCAGAGAGAGAGCGGGCAGAGAGAGAGCGGGCAGAGAGAGAGCGGGCAGAGAGAGAGCGGGCAGAGAGAGAGCGCCGAGAGCAGAAAGCAGAGGGAGCAGAGAAAGAGCGCGCAGGGAGAGAGAGCGCGCGCGGAGAAAGAGCGCGCGTGGTGAGAGCGCGCGCAGAACGAGCGCAGAGAGCGTGCGCGAGCGCAGAGAGAGCGCACGCGCAGAGAGAGCGAGCGCAGAGAGAGAGTGAGCGCAGAGAGAGAGCGAGAGAGAGCGAGAGCAGAGAGAGAGCAGAGAAAGCGAGAGCAGAGGGAGCGAGAGCAGAGGGAGTGAGCAGCAAGAGCAGAGAGAGCGAGAGCAGCAAGAGCAGAGAGAGCGAGAGCAGCAAGAGCAGAGAGAGCGAGAGCAGCAAGAGCAGCGAGAGCGAGAGCAGCAAGAGCGAGAGCAGCAAGAGCAGAGAGAGCGAGAGCAGCAAGAGCAGAAAGAGCGAGAGCAGCAAGAGCAGAGAGAGCGAGAGCAGAGAGTGCGCAGAGAAATCGAGAGTGAAATAGAGCGGGCAGAGAGAGAGCGGGCAGAGAGAGAGAGCAGACAGCAGAAAGCAGAGAGAGCAGAGAAAGAGTGAGAAAGCGAGCAGAGAGAGAGCAGAGAGAGAGCAAAAGCAGAGAGTGAGAGCAGAGAAAGCGAGCAGAGAAAGCGAGCAGAGAAAGAGAGAGAGCGAGCAGAGAAAGAGAGAAGGAGAGAGATGGGGAGAGAGAGAGTACAGGGAGCAGAGAGAGAGGGCAGATAAAAACCTCTGCTCTTGTGCAAAGCGCTGGAGTGCTCAAGTTCAGGTAAGTGTTCTGAGGGGGGGGGGGGGGGTGCATGCAGAAAATGCATTATGGTAAACACCTTCTGCCTTTAGGACCACTTTAGCAGCTTGCTGACCGCCCCAAGCACATATACTGCGTGGTCACTCTGTGCCTGTGATCTGGCATTTCTGGGTCTTGCAGTGACTTTGCAAATTTCTTTTAGCACCGATTAGTGTATTAGCGTCACTGGTCCCCAAAAAGCGTCAGTTAGGTGTCCGATTTGTCCATCGCAATATCGCGGGCCCGCTATAAAAGTCGCTGATCTCCGCCATTACTAGTAAAACAAATAAATAAATAATTTTAAAAAAAAATATCCCCTCTTTTGTAGACGCTTAAACTTTTGCGCAAACCAGTCAATATACACTTATTAGGATTTTATTTACCAAAAAATGTAGCGGAATACATATTGGCCTAATTTGATGAAGAAATTTTATTTTATAATTTTTTTTTTTTGGATATGATGTATAGCACAAAGTAAAAAAATATTTTTTTTTTTGTTTATTGTGCAAAAAATAAAAGCCGCAGAGGTCATCAAGTACCACCAAAAGAAAGTTCTATTTGTGTGGAGAAAAAAAATGGCATTCAATTTTATTTGGGTACAGCGTTGTACGACCGCGCAATTGTCAGTTAATGTAACGCAGTGCCCTACAGCAAAAAATGTCCTGGTATTGGGGGGGTTGGGTGGGTAAATCTTCCGGAGGTGAAGTGGTTAAAGCAGAACTTCCATTTGGGGAGTTTAGCTTTGCTTTTAGTGTTCCTAATTAGCAGCCGGCAAGTGTGTATGTATATATATATATATATATATACACACTTGCCGGCTGCTAATTAGGAACACTAAAAGCAAAGCTAAACTCCCCAAATGGAAGTTCTGCTTTAACCACTTCACCTCCGGAAGATTTGCCCCCCCAATACCAGGACATTTTTTGCTGTAGGGCACTGCGTTACTTTAACTGACAATTGCGCGGTCGTACAACGCTGTACCCAAATACAATTTAATGCCATTTTTATATATATACGAGAAGCTGTAGAAAGTCACAATCATCAAATCGCAGGATTTGTATTAGAAGAGGCAAAAAACAAAAATCAGATGGAGAGAGAGAGAGAGAGAGAGAGAGAGAGAGAGAGAGAGGGGATGAAAAGTAAGAAGGAAGGGAGAATTGTTTATTTCATCGCTGTCTGGAGTGCAGTAAAGATGTTGATTGAGTACAATGCTTAGCGATGGAGAAATATGACATTTAATAACCGCGATTACGCTACCGCTTCCATCAACATTCCACGCCGCAAATCCGCTCCCCCTAAAGGAATCACACTGCAGACATACTGATGGAATTTATACGCAGAGGAAGGGTTCTTTTTTCCAGGCAAAGCGGCCATTATAATGTTTATGTTTCCGTCTCGCCTTAAATTATTTAACGCTGATGGTAAGCAGTCTTTTTTTTTTTTGCTGGGGCTTTGTGCATCCGTAATAAGCCGCCAGCGTGCGAGATTTCCTCTGATATATGGCAGAAGCGGCGCTATCTCGTTTTCCGCTTATGGCGGTTTAATGCCCAGTACAAAAGTTTAAGTGTAACAATTTGCAGGAGCATATTTGTATTTTAATGCTGTCGGGTGACGGATGACGGCGCAGGCAGGATTTAAGGAAATGTTGTCTCCCCTAAGTAGGGGGAGGGGGGGGGGTTGCAAAACTGACAAGAAAAACTAATTTAGAGGAAGTAGCACAGGTTCTGATACAGGTTCCGATATAGGGGGGCTCCTAAAGCCCAACTCCGGGCCCCCGCCCCGCTATACCCACACCACCCCCCGAGCTGATCACTGGCTTTAAACTCAAATTTTTAGTTACTGACAGGTCGGGTTTGTATGGTAGAAGAGACCCTGGAGGTCTCTTCTGTCTTTAACCGCTTCAGCCCCGGAAGATTTACCCCCTTCCTGACCACAGCACTTTTTGCGATTCGGCACTGCGTCACTTTAACGGAACTGAGCGGTCGTGCGACGTTACACTAAGACAAAATTGACGTCCTTTTTTCCCCATAAATCAAGCTTTTTTTTGGTGGTATTTGATCACCTCTGCGTTTTTTATTTTTTGCGCTATAAACAAAAAAAGAGCGATAATTTTGAAAAAAAAAGAAATATTTTTTACTTTTTGCTGTAATAAATATCCACAAAAAATATTTTAAAAAACAATTTTTTTTCCTCCGTTTAGGCCGATATGTATTCTAAATATTTTTGGTAAAAAAAAAAAAAAAAAAAAAAAAAAATCGCAATAAGCATATATTGATTGGTTTGCACAAAAGTTATAGCGTCTACAAAATAGGGGATAGATTTATGGCATTTTTATTATTATTTTTTTATTAGTAATGGCGGCGATCAGCGACTTTTATCGTGACTGCGACATTATGGACGGACGCATCGGACACTTTTTACACATTTTTGGGACCATTGTCATTTATACAGCGATCAGTGCTATAAAAATGCACTGATTACTGTGTAAATGACACTGGCAAGGAAGGGGTTAAACACTAGGGGGCGATCAAGGGGTTAAGTGTGTCCTAGGGAGTGATTCTAACTGTGGGGGGGGGGGGGGGGAGTCTACTACTGACAGGACGGCGATCACTGCTCCCGATGACTGGGAGCAGTAGATCTCTGTCATGTCACTAGGCAGAACGGGGAAATGCCTTGTTTACAAAGGAATCCCCCCATTCTGCTGCTCCGTGACACGATCGCGGGACACCGGCCGACATGGAGTCCGCGGGACCCACGGGCATGGTCACAGCGGCGTGCGTGTGCCCACAATGTCGTGATTTAAAGGGGATGTACCTGTACGCCCATTTGCCCAGCCGTGCCATTGTGCTGACGTACATCGTCGTGCGCTAGTTGGCATGTGGTTAAAGCGGAGTTCCGCCGGGAAAAAAAATTAAATAAGAAAGTCAGCAGCTACAAACACTGCAGCTGCTGACTTTTAAAATAAGGACACTTACCTGTCCAGGGCGCCCGCGATGTCCTTAACAGAAGCCGACCCGTCCCTCGGCTCCCAGGTGGAGGCGCCGCCATCTTAAGTAAGGGAATCAGGAAGTGAAGCCTTGCAGTTTCTGAATGTTCCCTGCTGTCTTCTGGGACCTGTGTGTCTCCCAGAAGACAGCGAAGGGGGGCGGACATGGCGTAGTTTTGTACGGATTCTGCAGCCCTCTTTCCCCGGAAGTGGGAGCAAATACCTGTATTAGACAGGTATCTGCTCCCCCCTCCACCCTGAAAGGTGCCAAATGCAACACCGGATGGAGGGGGGTGGGGGGGGGACAGGATCAGTGGAAGTTACATTTTTGGGTGGAACTCCGCTTTAAGGACCGGAAGGATTTGCCTCCTTAATGACCAGGCTTTTTTTTTTTGCGATACGGCACTGCGTCGCTTTACCTGACAATTGCGCGGTCATGCGACGCTGTACTTAAACAATATTGATGTCCTTTTTTTTCTCCGCAAATAGAGCTTTCTTTTGGTGGTATTTGATCACCTCCTGTGGTTTTTATTTTTTTTTTTATATAGCGCAAAAAGTAGAGTGACAATTTTGAAAAAAAAACACAATAGATATTTTTTACTTTTTGCTAAAATAAATATCCCAAAAATGTTTTAAAAAACACAAAATTTCTTCATCAGTTTAGGCCAATATGTATTTTTCTACATATTTTTGGTAAAAATAAAAAAAATTTTAAAAATCGCAATAAGCGTATATTGATTGGTTTGCGCAAAAGTTATAGCGTCTACAAAATAGGGGAATAGATTTATGGCATTTTTATTATTTAATTTTTTCACTAGTAATGGCAGCAATCTGTGATTTTTAGCGGGACTGCGACATTGCGGCGGACAGATTGGACACTTTTTGGGGACCAGTCACATTTATACAGCGATCAGAGCTAAAAATAGGCACTGATTACTGTATAAATGTCACTGGCATAGGAAGGGGTTAACATTAGGGGGCGATCAAGGGGTTAAATGTGTGTCCTAGGGAGTGTTTCTAACCGTGGGGGGATGGGACTGCCTAGAGGAGGAGACCGATCGCTCTTCATAATCAGTATGAACAGCAGATCTGTTTCCTCTCTCCTGACAGAACGGAGATTTGTCTGTTTACATTGACAGACCTTTGTTCTGTCTCTCTCAGGAGCGATCGCGGGTGCCCAGAGGACATCACGGCTGCCGGGCACATGCATCAGCTCCTACGTCACGTGGCGCTCCCCATATACCCCTTAAAGCGCCCGCCATACAGCTATGGCGATTCGCACAGGGGAGCCAACCTGCCGCCATATAACGACTGCAGCTGGTCAGCAAGTAGTTAATGTGGTTCTAAGGGCAGAAGGTTTTTCACCTTAAAGGGTTTGTAAAGTCACTATGCGACTTTATATGCACCCCCTCCGGAGTATGATGCTATTAACTCTAGTGCAAGTGTTTTTTTTTTTTCTGATTGTTTTGATTTAAATCAGATCTAAAGATTGTTTTCTATTTCAGATACATTAATAATTTAGCTTATTCAGCATGAAATGGAGCTTAGTTATGTAGCATGAGGCTGTATATTCTGCAATATTTACATTTTTGGTAAACTCATTTAATGAACCCAAGCTCTGTGAGCTGAGATAACATGCACTGCATTGATACATTTACACAATGTCACAGGAACCATGGAGATAAAACAAAGTTCAGGAATATTCCTTTATCCCATTGTTTTGCAAATCTATGTACACTACAAACTGTATGATTGAATCAGTTCTGATATTTTACTAACCTGACAGATTATTATTCTAAATAGGAAACCTTCATCTTGTTTGTAAATATTAAAGATTCTAACTACCAGCAAGAATGAGTCCTTACATTTTAAAGAGCACCTGTCATTGCAGATCCATCATGGCAGCGCCTGTTAGCGGGCATCCACTCACCCACTGCCGCCACGTCCCTCACCTTGTTGTGTCACTGCCACATCACCAGCCGTCCCATTAAAGTGAATGGGACTGTCGGTGAGTCAACAGTGGGTCAGAGGAGGAGCCAACAGTGGGTCAGAGGAGAAGCCAACAGTGGGTCAGAGGAGGAGCCAACAGTGGGTCAGAGGAGGAGCCAACAGTGGGTCAGAGGAGGAGCCAACAGTGGGTCAGAGGAGGAGCCAACAGTGGGTCAGAGGAGGAGCCAACAGTGGGTCAGAGGAGGAGCCAACAGTGGGTCAGAGGAGGAGCCAACAGTGGGCCAGAGGAGGAGCCAACAGTGGGCCAGAGGAGGAGCCAACAGTGGGCCAGAGGAGGAGCCAACAGTGGGCCAGAGGAGGAGCCAACAGTGGGCCAGAGGAGGAGCCAACAGTGGGCCAGAGGAGGAGCCAACAGTGGGCCAGAGGAGGAGCCAACAGTGGGCCAGAGGAGGAGCCAACAGTGGGCCAGAGGAGGAGCCAACAGTGGGCCAGAGGAGGAGCCAACAGTGGGACAGAGGAGGGGCCAACAGTGGGACAGAGGAGGGGCCAACAGTGGGGGCAGAGGAGGAGCCAACAGCGGGGTCAGAGGAGGAGCCAACAGCGGGGTCAGAGGAGGAGCCAACAGCGGGGTCAGAGGAGGAGCCAACAGCGGGGTCAGAGGAGGAGCCAACAGCGGGGTCAGAGGAGGAGCCAACAGCGGGGTCAGAGGAGGAGCCAACAGCGGGGTCAGAGGAGGAGCCAACAGCGGGTCAGAGGAGGAGCCAACAGCGGGTCAGAGGAGGAGCCAACAGCGGGGTCAGAGGAGGAGCCAACAGCGGGGTCAGAGGAGGAGCCAACAGCGGGGTCAGAGGAGGAGCCAACAGCGGGGTCAGAGGAGGAGCCAACAGCGGGGTCAGAGATGACAGTTGCTCTTTAAAAATTATGATTTAAATCAAATCCACCCTGCACGTGATCCCCCAATGCTGGTCTTCCCAAATCTATGGAGAGAAGTGGGAGGGGCCGAGATTCCCATGTGACGTCAGCCAGCCAGCACAAGGGGAATCACGTGACCGCACAGTAACGGTGTGAGAAAAAGGTATTGTACAGAAATCAAAGGTATTGATTGTTTTTTTTATGATGTGGGTTTAGTGACATTTTAAACTTGAAAGTAAATGCTACATTGTTTCATAATTTCCTGCTACATGGTGATCCAATATGGCAAAAAACTAATCAATACCACGAAGACATAATCTCCCCATGACATCAGCCCCCTGACACAAGCTCGCCCCATTTTGCCATCTTGGTTTGTTCTGTAAATTAAGCAAAATGACGACAACAAATAAAATGTGATGCTTTACCTGGTTCACCACACGGCAGATCTCCCCCACTTTCCTGACCACCAGTTGGTGCAGTCTCTGGCTCTCTCCGAGCTCCTCCACCTCCTGGGTCGCTCCAACACTGTCAGGAACAAGAGACAGACTTGAGTTAGCAGACTGCAGACAACGCTCGATCCCTCCCCCTCCCCCCCGGTAAGAGAGCGTTTATGAACGTACCTGGCGTGGGTACACACTTCCACCCGGTCCTGGTGAATCTTTACAATGAGCCAAAATTTCGGCATCACCGGACATCGGGAATCCTGCTCGCTGATCAGGGCGTCCTCGCACTCCGAGTCGCTGCTGCCGGCATCATACCCTACATGGTACAAAACACCAAAACATCAGCACAACGTGTTCTGAACGTGGCAAAATAAGAGACAAGAATACCGACCCAAACCAAGAGCCATAATCAAGACACGAGTGCTCATCACATGACGACAA
The DNA here is from genome assembly GCA_037952925.1 of Lithobates clamitans. Taxonomy (NCBI): domain Eukaryota; kingdom Metazoa; phylum Chordata; class Amphibia; order Anura; family Ranidae; genus Lithobates; species Lithobates clamitans. Next base: position 278,759 of record JBBGZY010002095.1, on the reverse strand, counting down.
AACCACAAAAAGATCGAATGTACTAACGTTCTTCTACATTCTACACTACGAGAAATGAAGCCCATAGAGATCATATACATTATATACTCATCAGACACTTTATTAGGTACACCTTGCTAGTAGCAGGTTGGACCCGCTTTTGCCTTCATTCTTGGTGGCATAGATACAACAAGGTGTTTGAAACGTTCCTCAGAGATTTTGCTCCATAGTGACATCATATCATCACACAGTTTCTGCAGATTTGTCGGCTGCACATCTATGAAGGTGCCCTATTGGATGAGATGTGGTGAGTGTGGAGACCATTGGAGTACAGGGACCTCATTGTCCAGTGGTGAGATGATTGGAGCTTTGTGACATGGTGCATTATCCTGCTGGAAGGAGCCATCAGAAGATGGGGACACTGTAGTCATAAAGGGATGGACATGGTCAGCAACAATACTCAGGTAGCTTGTGGCGTTTAAACCATGATCAATTGGTACTAAGGGGTCCAAAGTGTGCCAAGAAAATATCCCCCCCCCCCCAGCATTACACCCCCACCACCAGCCTGAACCGCTGATACCCCATCCCCCACACCATTACACCCCCACCACCAGCCTGAACCGGTGATACCCCATCCCCCACACCATTACACCCCCACCACCAGCCTGAACCGGTGATACCCCATCCCCCACACCATTACACCCCCACCACCAGCCTGAACCGGTGATATCCCATCCCCCACACCATTACACCCCCACCACCAGCCTGAACCGGTGATACCCCATCCCCCACACCATTACACCCCCACCACCAGCCTGAACCGGTTATATCCCATCCCCCACACCATTACACCGCCACCACCAGCCTAAACCGGTGATACCCCATCCCCCACACCATTACACCCTCACCACCAGCCTGAACCAGTGATATCCCATCCCCCCACACCATTACACCCCCACCACCAGCCTGAACCGGTGATAGCCCATCCCCCACGCCATTACACCTCCACCACCAGCCTGAACCGGTGATACCCCATCCCCCACACCATTACACCCCCACCACCAGCCTGAACCGGTGATATCCCATCCCCCACACCATTACACCCCCACCACCAGCCTGAACCGGTGATACCCCATCCCCCACACCATTACACCCCCACCACCAGCCTGAACCGGTGATACCCCATCCCCCACACCATTACACCCCCACCACCAGCCTGAACCGGTGATACCCCATCCCCCACACCATTACACCCCCACCACCAACCTGAACCGGTGATATCCCATCCCCCACACCATTACACCCCCACCACCAGCCTGAACCGGTGATACCCCATCCCCCACACCATTACACCCCCACCACCAGCCTGAACCGGTGATATCCCATCCCCCACACCATTACACCCCACCACCAGCCTGAACCGGTGATATCCCATCCCCCACACCATTACACCCCACCACCAGCCTGAACCGGTGATATCCCATCCCCCACATCATTACACCCCCACCACCAGCCTGAACCGGTGATATCCCATCCCCCACATCATTACACCCCCACCACCAGCCTGAACCGGTGATATCCCATCCCCCACACCATTACACCCCCACCACCAGCCTGAACCGGTGATACCCCATCCCCCACACCATTACACCTCCACCTCCAGCCTGAACCGGTGATACCCCATCCCCCACACCATTACACCTCCACCACCAGCCTGAACTGGAGATATCCCATCCCCCACACCATTACACCCCCACCACAGCCTGAACCGGTGATATCCCATCCCCCCCATCATTACACCCCCACCACCAGCCTGAACCGGTGATACCCCATCCCCCACACCATTACACCCCCACCTCCAGCCTGAACCGGTGATACAAGGCAGGATGGATCCATGCTCCAAATTCTGACCCGACCATCTGAATGTCGCAGCTGAAATCCAGACTCATCAGACCAGGCAACGTTTCTCCAATCTTCTATTGTCCAATTTTGGTGATCTGTGCGAATTGTAGCCTCAGTTTCCTGTTCTTAGCTGACAGGAGTGGCACCCGGTGTGGTCTCCTGCTGCTGTAGCCCATCTGCTTCAAGGTTGGATGTGTTGTGTGTTCAGAGATGATATTCTGCATACTTTGGATGTAACGAGTGGTTAGTTGAGTTACTGTTGTCTTTCTATCATCTGGAACCAGTCTGCTCATTCTCCTCTGACATCAACAAGGCATTTTCCTCCACCCAACTGCCGCTCACTGGATATTTTCTCTTTTTCCCACCATTCTCTGTAAACCCCGAGAGATGGTTGTGTGTGAAAATCCCAGAAATGCTCAGACCAGCCTGTCTGCCACCAACAACCATGCCACGTTCAAAGTCACTTAAATCCCCTTTCTTCCCCATTTGAACTTCAGCAAGTCGTCTTCACCGCGTCTAGATGCCTAAATGCATTGAGAGTGGCTGTGATGTGATTGGCTGATTAGCAATTTGTGTTACCAAGCAACTGAACAGGTGTACTTACTTAATGAAGTGTCCAGTGAGTGTAGAAGAAATAGAATACTGAAGGCTTTTCTATGCAATACTGATTGGTTGGATGGATTTTTGACTCCTTTAGTCTCTACTACACGCTCTATACTACTATACTGTATAGCAGCATATAAAAGACACACACATAAGACACACACACATAAAAGACACACACATAAAAGACATACACTCAGACTGTGACCAGGCTCACCTAAGTGGTCAGAGTCCATGCTGCCATGACTGGACACGAAGCTCTGCACACGGCTGGGACGCTGGCGGGATCCTGCTAGGTTGAAAAGGAACAAAGCTATATAAAATATAGACATACAAAGTAGCAAAGCCAAAAACCTTAGAAAATGTGTTAGAAATTAAAGGCTAAGGCCCCTTTCACACTTATGCGACTTGTCCTGCGACTTGGGACTGCAAAGTCGCATGACAAGTCGTTCCCCATAACTTCCAATGATAACCATTCATATATGTGCGACTTCAAAGTAGTCCCTGCACTACTTTGGTATGCCTTTCATGCAGGTCGAGGTCCACAGACCTCAAGTTTACACAGGCATTCCCTGAAATGGCGGCAAAAATCGCAAAATCGTGGTAAAATTGTTCACTTTTGGGATATGTAACATGTTCCTCCTGTAAGGGTCAGTTCATGCCACATGCAGTTCGGTGCACTTTTTTCTGCACAAAATGCATGCACAGTGTTTTCCATGTATTCCAATGGCTCTAGTCCAAGCCATGCAGTCAGTTTCCGGTCAGATGAAGAAACAGAAAGAAATATACAGAAAGATACAAAAAGAAACAATGTTTCTTTTAATATTAATGTTTCAGAGGCTGAGCAATGTTGTTAACCACTTCCCTACCGGGCCAATTCTGACATTTCTCTCCTACATGTAAAAATCATTATTTTTTTGCTAGAAAATTACATAGAACCCCCAAACATTATATATGTTTTTTTAGCAAAGACCCTAGAGAATACAATGGCGGTTGTTGCAAATTTTTATCTCACACAGTATTTGCGCAGGAATTTTTCGAACCCGTTTTTTTGGGGAAAAAAAACAGTTTTGTGTTTAAAAAAAAAAAAACAAAACAGTAAAGTTAGCCCAATGTTTTTGCATTTTGTGAAAGATGATGTTACGCCGAGTAAATAGATACCTAACATGTCGCGCTTCAAAATTGCGCACGCTCGTGGAATGGCGCCAATGTTCGGTACTTAAAAATCCCCATAGGCGACGCTTGAAATTTTTTTACTGGTTACATGTTTTGAGTTACAGAGGAGGTCTAGGGCCAAAATTATTGCTCTCCCTCCAACGTTCGCGGCGATACCTCACATGTTTGGTTTGAACACCGTTTTCATATGTGGGCGAGACTTACGTATGCGTTCGCTTCTGTGTGCGAGCACACGGGGACAGCGGCGCTTAAAATTTTTTTTTTTTTATTGTTAATTATATTTTATTTTTTTTATTTTGACACTTTTTTTGAAAAAAATAAATTTGATCACTTTTATTCCTATTACAAGGAATGTAAACATCCCTTGTAATAGCAATATGACATGTCAGGTGCTCTTAATAGTGAGATATGGGGTCAATAAGACCCCATATCTCACCACTAGGCTGGGAAGCCTGAAATAAAAAATAAAACGATCGCCGCTTCCCAGCCGAAGCGGCGCCGTTTTTTTGAATGGAGAGGCCGGGCATGACGTCATAACATCGCGCCCGGCCTCCGATGATCATAGAATCTCTATGATCTACATCCGGCGCCGGCGGATCCACTCTCCGCCTCACCGATCGTAACGGTGAGTCGGAGCAAGCACCGGAGGGCGGCGGGAGGGGGGACGGACGTCCCCTCTTGCCTCCCATAGGAACGATCAAGCGGCGGACCGGCCGCTATGATCATTCCTATGGTGTAGAGATTCGCCGGCTGAAACCGGCAATATCTGAATGATGTCTGTAACTACAGGCATCATTCAGATATACCTGCTCAAAGCCCAGGACGTCATATGACGGTGGGCGGGCGGGAAGTGGTTAATAAACATTGCCGGCTGCTTTTTTTTTTTGGCAACTCCAATTACCGGACTTCTTTAACACTTCAGCTGTCAACAGGGGAGACCCCACTGACAGCTCAAAGAACCGAGCCTGAAAGTATCGCTTTTAAGTATTGGTGCATTTGCACGAGTACCGAGACTTGTACAAATACTCGGTATCGGCACCAATACTAGTATCGGAAGAACCCTAGTCTGCAGGATCCTGACATTGCACCCGTGATCTGCTGATCCTGGGTGCAATGCTTTACAGGCTCCAGAGTATTAAAAAAAAAAAAAATTAAATGCACATTTTTTTTCCTGCACCTTTTATTATTTTTTTCATAAAAAGGTGAATTTATCCTTTAACACAGCAGAATCTACAAATCTTTTTATGAGACATCGCAATCATGTGACTTACAGCCGCATTAAACCAAATATGTCATATATTACAGCTTAGCAATCTTTAGATGTGGTGGCTGCGGTTTGAATTTCCAAAGAATTTTCTTTCGAAATCTCATCTAATGCTGGCCATACACTATACGAAAAATCAGCCGAACTCATTTTCCAAAAATGAACATTCAGAAGTGAGAGCGAACGATAGCGCCATCACGTAACGACCGATAAATCGTCCAGCGGACATGAATGAATCCATTTTTTGTTTGTTTATTACATATACTTAGTGCAGACAGTTCGGACGGGAAACACATGACCCTTTCAATTTATCGTTTGTTCGGCAGAAAATTTCCAAACTTGTCCTTTTTTTTTTTCGGCTCAAAAACATCCCAACCGATTATCGATTTTGTGCCCATTAACTGCCCGAAAAACGAACAAACTGGCCAAACGACCGAACTTCGGACGATTTTTCGTATAGTGTATGGCCAGCATTAGAATTTTCGTCCGGATTTCGCACCATTGGAGGGCTGCAACAACAGCCGACTTTCGTGCGGCCATCGAATTCGAGTAAATCGGGCCTAAGTCTTCTTTATTTGGGCTTTTTTTCCCCCCATCTGTTTTCACCTGGTGATCTGGCCAGTAACACAACCTCCTGTATTAGAGCCCCCCCCCCCACTCTGGATGAAGGCACACAGGGGGCACCTTTGGATGGCAGCATTGTCAGTCTTGGGGGGGGGGGGGCAGAGGTGAGTGTTAGATGTATTAGCAGATTTAGATACACTAACAAATTGAAGCCAAACTCCAACTCACGCTGCAATTACAGCAACTGGTTTTTTTTTGTGTGTTTTTTTTCCTCCCTTTTGGGATAAAGGTTTAACAGGAATAAATAAAAGCTGATCATTGTAAGCACCCCTATATCAGGGGTAAATGGTTCGCCTCAACCCAGCAACTGCTACATTTGGAGGAGAGCTCGTTCTTTATAAAAAGCAACAGACTTACTGGCCAGAACACCAGATGAAAATGGAAAGAAAACCTAAAAAAAAAAAAAAAAGAAAACTAAATGCAGCCACCGCTTCCAAATAATTGGTAAGCAGGAATATAATAAATGTTTGCTTTTGGGTTTAATACAACTTTACTCCAAATGTGTTACTTTAAATGCTTCCGGACCAGCCCCCTGCGCGAAACCACGTAGCTATACGGGGTCCGGATAGCAGCCGTGCATGCCCGCCCGCTGCACATCGGGGGTGCCGATGCTCGTGGCCGACGGTCGCAATGAAAGCCGGCCACGAGCGATCGTGACCAGGAGAGTCAGAACAGAGACACGAGTGTATCCAAACGCACACTTCCCTGTTCTGTTCTGACAGGAGTGACAGATCGTGTGTTCCTATAAGCTAGGAACAACAATCCGTCATCTCCTCTAGGTCAGCCCCCTCCCCCTTCAGTTAGAATCACCTCCCAGGCAACACAGTTAACCCCTTGATCGCCCCCTAGTGTTAACCCCTTCACTGCCGGTGACATTTTTACAGTAATCAATGCATTTTTAATCGCACTGGTGGCTGTATAAATAACAATGGTCCCAAAAATGTGTCAAAATTGTCCTATGTGTCCGTCATAATGTAGCAGTCATGATAAAAATCGCAGATTGCCGCCATTACTAGTAAAAAAAAAAAAAACTAATAAAAAAAAAGGCTATAAATCTATCCCCTATTTTGTAGACGCTATAACTTTTGCGCAAACCTATCAATATACGGTAACGAGCAGGGCCCTCTAATTCCTCCTGTATTGAATTGTATTGTACTGTCCTCCCCAATGTTGTAAAGCGCTGCGTAAACTGTTGGCGCTATATAAATCTTGTATAATAATAATAATAATAATAATAATAATATGCGCTTATTGCGATTTTTTTTTTACCAAAAATATGTAGAAGAATACATATCGGCCTAAACTGATAAAAAAGTAGCTTTTTTAAAAATTAAAAAATGGGGGCATTTATTATAGCAAAAAGTAAGATAATAAGAAATATACAGCTAAATTGAAAAATAAGGATTTTTTTTTTATTATTATTTTGGGCCAGTTTTCCTTTGATAATAATAAAAAAAAAAAAAAAATCAGGAGATATCCATAACTATTTGCCACCAAACGAAAGCCCAATTTGTCCTGAAAAAAAGCGGTATAATCCACCTGGATGCACATGTAGATATGTACGGTTTTACTAACACTTGTCAAAAGTTTCAAAATTGTGCTTAGGCATTTAGATGTGTTTTCCCCTTAGACATGAAGGGGGTTAGGAAGCTGGCAGAGATTGTGTGATTGCTATAAAGAGAGAGAGAGAATGGATCTACCTGCACTGCTCATATTTCCAGACTGTACAGACTCGGGCAGACTGACTTCTGATGAGGTTTTAGGCGGGGCGTGGCCTCTGTCACTCAGAGAAGCGTCGGTAGCAGATTTTCCTCCTTGTTCCATCGCAGACATCCCCGACATGACTGAGGAGACCTCACTATCCGATACCTCCAGGGCAGTCTGCGCCCATTCCCCAGGATCCTCTGCCCCCGGCTGTAATTATACAAAAAACAATGTTTAAAAACATGACAGTACCTTAAAAGGGGTTGTAAACCCTCGTGTGTTTTCACCTTAATGCATCCTATGAAAAACAAAAAAAACAAACAAACATGTCTTACTTACCTCCACTGTGCAGTTGGTTTTTTCACAGAGTGGCCCCCCTGATCATCCTCTTCTTCGGACCCTCAGCGGCGCTGGTGGCTCCTCCCCACATAGTGTGTCCACGTTGGAGAAGCGCTCTCCTTGGTGGACACCCGTGCGGACACGCTCCTGAGTCCCGCATTTGTGTCCATTCACACAGAATGCAGGACTTGGCCCCGCCCCCGCGTCATTGGATTTGATTGACAGCAGCGGGAGCCAATGGCTGCGCTGCTATCAATCTATCCAATCAGGACCCGAGACACCAGCTAGAGCTGGTGTGCTCGTTCCCGGCCCGGAGAAAGATCGGGGTTAGGCGAGTTAAACGGGGGGGCTGTAGCACCACAGAAGGTTTTTCACCTTAATGCATAGAATGCATTAAGATGATAAACCATGAGGGTTTACAACCCCTTTAAGGTGAAAAAACTTCTGACACTGACCAGCCCCCCCCCCCCCCCCCCCCCCGTTTTACTCACCTGACTCACCTCAGCGGAGACGCGCTCTACCTCTCTGCCCGTAGCCTCGGCTCTTAATTGGATAGATTATTGATTATTGATAGCAGCACAGCCATTGGCCCCCACTGCTGTCAATCAAATCCAATGACGCGAGGGGGGGGGGGGGCCGAGTCCAATGATGCGAGGGGGGGGGGGGGGGCCGAGTCCAGCATTCTGCATCGAATGTCGATAACCAACTTCTGTTAAAGGGACATCGGTCCCAACAGTGCCCACCAGTGCCGCCTATCAGTACCCATCAGTGTAGCCTATCACTACCCACCAGTGCAGCCTATCACTGCCCACCAGTGCCCACCAGTGCCGCCTATCAGTGCCCATCAGTGCTGCCTATCAGTGCCCATCAGTGCTGCCTATCAGTGCCCATCAGAGCAGCCTCATCAGTGCCCATCGGTGTAGCCTCATCAGTGTCCATCAGTGAAGGAGAAAAATTACCCGTTTGCAAAATATTATAACAAACTATGAAAAATGTATTTATTTTTTTCCCCAGTGGTGATTAAATACCACCAAAGAAAGCTCTATTTGTGTGGAAAAAAAATGTAAAAAAATTTCATCCGAGTACAGTGTTGCATGACCGCACAATTGTGATTCAAAGTGCGACAGCGCTGAAAGCTGAAAACTGGCCTGGACAGGAAGAGGATGAAAGTGCCCGGTAGACAAGTGGTTAAGTTTAAGTCAAACTAGGGAAGCGTTAAAACCTGTCACTGGCCTTCTGTGGTTCATTGGGGAGATTTATATCCACTTCCTGTGTTACAGACACAACAGGAAGTGGGAAAAAAATCTCTCGGGAGTGACCGAAATCCTCGTTCTTGTGACAACTCAAAATTTTGGATTTTCTCATGTCTCTCAGTCCTGGAGATAATCAAGGAAAACAGAGAGAGATGGCGAATACCCCCCATGTGTCAAAAAAGGGAATGAGAGTCTCTGAGGCTAGATGGTGCTGGGTTTCTTCTGGCCAGGGAATGAGGAGGGCTCTAGCTGAGTTGCTGCAGCTTCTAATGCACATCATGAGAAGCTCACAGTGTGCAGTGAAATCAGAGTAAGAAATTTCAGTCCAGGAGAGGAGACGGTACAACTGTGCAAGACTGAAGGTGAGGGCTAGAGTTGTCTATGATCACCTTGTCTTCAGGACGACCACTGCCTGGAAGCTCTTCATCAACACTCTCCGTAGCTGTGCTGATATCAGGTTCCTGCCAGGCTGCATGTCCTTGCACCCCCAAATGTTGTGCACTAGTGTGCTCTGCCCGTTGGGCGTGATGTCGGCTTAAAGAGACGTAATAATAGTCGTCTTCTTCCTCGTTCAGCTGGTAGCCGGACAGGGACAGTCTGCGGAATTCCTGAAAAAGATAAAGAGAAGAAAGGCATCACACACACAGGAGGCGGTACTGTAGGTCACCCTACCTTCTAGAATGTTAGTACATAATGAACAATGAGCAGAGTATAGAGAAGGTCTACTTGTGTATCCATTTCCCTGATCCTGGAGGTGAGGTCTACAACCAGCCTCACTATCGCTTATACAGGACGACGCCTTGGTCCCTTTTTTTCTTCTTCTGCTCGGACTTTTCATTTACAAAGCTGATATAAGACAAGTTAACATATGCTGTATTGTAAATCTTAAGCCCTTATAATTTAATTTGAAGAAGATGTATTGGGAGATTGACAAATGGGGTCACCACAGGTCCTTGATTACAGCTGAGGTTATTGGTGAATATTGTTCTGGGACTCTGAGGCATGTTTACAGATTTGGCCCATAAATCCAAACAGAACGAATAAGAAAATGTCACAGGAGAATAGAAACTTTGGAAGAAAATTGGCCAGACTGGGCCCACAGATGCGTCACCTTCTTTCTGTCCATCCAGTCCAGAGAGTTACACAGGTCCACAACACATTAAGTGGAGGACACCACTTATAGTTCAGAAATACAGTGGTGTCCTCTCTGCTGATTGCACAGTGAAGGAGAAGCAGGAGACTGGTGGGGTCAATGGACAGTGAGGGAGAAGCAGGAGACCAGTGGGGTCAATGGACAGTGAGGGAGAAGCAGGAGACCAGTGGGGTCAATGGACAGTGAAGAAAAAGCAGGAGATCGGTGGGGTCAACGAACAGTGAAGAAAAAGCAGGAGACCAGTGGGGTCAATGGACAGTGAAGAAAAAGCAGAAGACCGGTGGGGTCAATAAACAGGAAAAGAGAAGCAGGAGACCGGTGGGGTCAACGAACAGTAAAGAAAAAGCAGGAGACCGGTGGGGTCAATGGACAGTGAAGAAAAAGCAGGAGACCGGTGGGGTCAATAAACAGGAAAAGAGAAGCAGGAGACCGGTGGGGTCAACGAACAGTGAAGGAGAAGCAGGAGACCAGAGGAGTTAATCGACAGTGAAGGAGAAACAGGGGACAGGCGGGGTCTATGGACAGTGAAGGAGAAACCAGGGACAGGCGGGTCTATGGACAGTGAAGAGAATCAGGATACAATAAGGTCACTGGACAGTGAAGAGGAAGCAGGAGACCACTGAGGTCAATGGACAGTGAAGGAGAATCAGGAGACTGGTGGGGTCAATGGACAGAGTAGCTGTATGCACTCCTAGGTAACGGGTCCTTGACACCCTGAGCTCACAGGAAGCGAGTAATGCTGGGCACCATTCAACCTAAAAGTGTACCAGTGCTGGATGGCAGAGTTAGGAGTTTAGAGCAAACTAGAAAAACAGGGATCCCACATACTGTACATTGCAATACATGTTAAGCTGGCCAACTGCATCAGAATGATCCGTCTCTGGCCAGTCCATACTCTGCTCTACAAAAATCCCTGTTTTTGTGCAAGGTTTGCTAGAAAGAGTGTATAGTAGTGTGAAGAGAGTTCAGAATTGATATACGCTATTGGATTCGAGCACAGTTATATATTATTTCTATTGCATGTGCAGGTCTGTCTGCATTTTGCAGAGTAGAGTAGGGACTGGCCAGAGAGATTACTTTGACACAGTTGGCCAGCTTAAACATGTATTACAATGTATGTGAACTGAACCCAGAATTTTTACCTTTATCCTAATAAGCCCTTTATGTCATAGCTTTGTGTGGGTGATAGGTACTCTTTATGGGAGACGTCAGGAGTCTCCCCTGCCCTTCAACGCAGCTAATCAAGCACAGCTGCCAACTACATCAGAGTGATCCCTCTCTGGCCAGTCCCTACTCTGCTCTGCAAAAATCCCAGTTGCTAGAAATGGTGGTATACTGTATAGCAATGTGTAGAGGGTTCAATTCAGACTTTTTAGCATTAACATGTGGTCACACCCCTTCAGCACCTGATAAGTTATCTATATGTATAAGCTATTGAGATTTGAGCACAGGCATATCTTATTTCTATTGCATAGTCCAGGTCAGTGACCAGACCTGTACTTCTCCTACAACTTGTGGTCCATTTGCCCCAAATAGGCACTCTATCCATGGCAACATTTGCATTCTGCAGAGCAGAGAAGGGACTGGCCAGAGAGGGATTACTGACACAGCTGGCCAGCTAAACAAGTATTGCAATACACTAATTGCACTAAACGGCCTCTTTTTTGGGCAAAGTTTGCTAGAAAGGGTTAATAGCGGTGTGCAGAGGGTTCATCCAGCATTTTTACCTTTAGCTAAAAAGCCTTATGTCATAGCTTTGGGCCGGTGACAGTAATCTTTATGGAGACATCAGGAGTCTCCCAGAGGAATGGAAGGGCCTGGGAACCGCTGCGGGCAGCGAGTTGGAAATGTATTGTGCTGGCCCTTCTCAATAAAGCAAGCGATCGAGTGGCTATAGAGCCGCCCATATCACTTGTACTGTACTGCCGATTGTCGGCTGTAAGAAATTACACCAAGCTCATGACTGCAGCTGCTTGTTGTAACCACTTCATTGCAGGACAGCAAGTGGTTAAAGTGCAATCAACACTTTATGTTCAGGCGGCGGCCTAAGTCGAGAAAGCTGAACTTCAATCAAACATTTTACTCCAGTTCTGGATACACCTGAGAATTGCAAATAGTTCTGTCAACTTTGTACTACAGTCCGAAAACCCGTGGGGGAGATTTCACTTCCTGTCCCTTTGACAGCAGGCAACTCTCACTGCCTTGGCACCAATAGCACTCTGTCCTATAAAAGTGTTGGCCTACGATACGTAAATGAAAACTGCAAAAGATAAAAAAAGAAGAAAAAAAAGCAATGATTTTTTTTTTTCCTTTGGCTATGACCGATCTCTGACCTCAAACCTACTTCTTAAACCAACTTTCACTTGTAAATCTTGTTATTTTTTTTTTTTTAATAGAGAGCTCATGACTGTGCGGGATTTTATTTATAGACAGACGGAGGGAAATGGACCGTATGCTGGAGACGTAAAGTGGGAAAATAAAGATATAACAAAAACACTCAACTTGAAACAATGACATTCTCCTGCCAAACACGGTCCCAAGATTACACATTTCATTTAAAAACAAATCCCGTATTTTACAGCCCTAAAGAACTCCTCCGAGATCATTAAAGGCTGAGATCGGAGGGCCTAACTCAACCGCCGGAACGTCACTTGACATTAGCCGCGAACGAGCCATAAAAGGATAATTGTTTCTAAAAATAAATCGCCAACTCTTGTAGACGGCCGCGCACAGAACTGCAAGTTAAGTCGTTCCAAAAAAAGAAAAAAAAAGTCTCGCGGGCACGGCTCAGAACCGCGGCCAACGCTGCCAGCGGAGCAGGATATGCAAACACTATAGATGATTTGTATAGAATTTTCATTGGACTTAGAGCTGAACTTCAGAAACGAAAACTTATATTAACTACTTGCCTACCGTTTATAAACGGCGTCTGGTACACAGGGACTTTAACTAGTTCCCAGCCAGGCCAATTCTGACATTTCTCTACTACATGTAAAAAACATACTGTATACTAGGTGTGGTTTTTTTTGTTTATTTTTAGCAGAGACCCTAGAGCAGGCATGTCCAAAGTCCGGCCCGCTGGCCAATCGCGGCCCACGGTCCGGTTTTCGGGAGGCCCGCCTGGTAATTTTGACATATATATCTTTTGTGGCCCCCAACGAATCCCCGAGCGCCACAAAAGATATATATGCTGGCTGCCTTGGAGGGGGCGGGACGAGCGCCGTACAGGATACAGGAGAATTTCCTGTTTACACGGCGTCCTGTGTAAAAGGAAGTCCCGTCTCCTGCGCTGCCATTGGACAATTGTTTTGTCCATCATAGGAGGCGGGACTTTCAATGAAAGAGGCTGCCAATAAAAACAGGAGTTTCTCCTGTATATCTGTTGGCGCTCGTCCCGCCCCCTCCCTGTCTCCTCCAAGGCTGCAGATGGACATGAATCAGGCTGCACTGACGGCAATGGTGAGTCTGCATTCACGTCAATGTGGTGGGGGCTGCATTCACGTCAATGTGGTGGGGGCTGCATTCACGGCCATAACGGTGGGGGCTGCATTCACGGCAATACGGTGGGGGCTGCATTCACGCCAATGGAGTGGGGGCTGCATTCACGCCAATGGAGTGGGGGCTGCATTCACGCCAATGGAGTGGGGGCTGCATTCACGCCAATGGAGTGGGGGCTGCATTCACGCCAATGGAGTGGGGGCTGCATTCACGCCAATGGAGTGGGGGCTGCATTCACGCCAATGGAGTGGGGGCTGCATTCACGCCAATGGAGTGGGGGCTGCATTCACGCCAATGGAGTGGGGGCTGCATTCACGCCAATGGAGTGGGGGCTGCACTCACGCCAATGGAGTGGGGGCTGCACTCACGGCAATGGAGTGGGGGCTGCACTCACGGCAATGGAGTGGGGGCTGCACTCACGGCAATGGAGTGGGGGCTGCACTCACGGCAATGGAGTGGGGGCTGCACTCACGGCAATGGAGTGGGGGCTGCACTCACGGCAATGGAGTGGGGGCTGCACTCACGGCAATGGAGTGGGGGCTGCACTCACGGCAATGGAGTGGGGGCTGCACTCACGGCAATGGAGTGGGGGCTGCATTCACGGCAATGGAGTGGGGGCTGCATTCACGGCAATGGAGTGGGGGCTGCATTCACGGCAATGGAGTGGGGGCTGCATTCACGGCAATGGAGTGGGGGCTGCATTCACGGCAATGGAGTGGGGGCTGCATTCACGGCAATGGAGTGGGGGCTGCATTCACGGCAATACGGTGGGGGCTGCATTCACGGCAATACGGTGGGGGCTGCATTCACGTCAATACGGTGGGGGCTGCATTCGTGTCAATACGGTGGGGGCTGCATTCGTGTCAATACGGTGGGGGCTGCATTCGTGTCAATACGGTGGGGGCTGCATTCGTGTCAATACGGTGGGGGCTGCATTCGTGTCAATACGGTGGGGGCTGCATTCGTGTCAATACGGTGGGGGCTGCATTCGTGTCAATACGGTGGGGGCTGCATTCGTGTCAATACGGTGGGGGCTGCATTCGTGTCAATACGGTGGGGGCTGCATTCGTGTCAATACGGTGAGGGCTGCATTCGTGTCAATACGGTGAGGGCTGCATTCGTGGCAATACGGTGGGGGCTGCATTCATGGCAATACGGTGGGGGCTGCATTCGTGGCAATACGGTGGGGGCTGCATTCGTGGCAATACGGTGGGGGCTGCATTCGTGGCAATACGGTGGGGGCTGCATTCGTGGCAATACGGTGGGGGCTGCATTCGTGGCAATACGGTGGGGGCTGCATTCGTGGCAATACGGTGGGGGCTGCATTCGTGGCAATACGGTGGGGGCTGCATTCACGGCAATACGGTGGGGGCTGCATTCACGGCAATACGGTGGGGGCTGCATTCACGGCAATACGGTGGGGGCTGCATTCACGGCAATACGGTGGGGGCTGCATTCACGGCAATACGGTGGGGGCTGCATTCACGGCAATACGGTGGGGGCTGCATTCACGGCAATACGGTGGGGGCTGCATTCACGGCAATACGGTGGGGGCTGCATTCACGGCAATACGGTGGGGGCTGCATTCACGGCAATACGGTGGGGGCTGCATTCACGGCAATACGGTGGGGGCTGCATTCACGGCAATACGGTGGGGGCTGCATTCACGGCAATACGGTGGGGGCTGCATTCACGGCAATACGGTGGGGGCTGCATTCACGGCAATACGGTGGGGGCTGCATTCACGGCAATACGGTGGGGGCTGCATTCACGGCAATACGGTGGGGGCTGCATTCGTGGCAATACGGTGGGGGCTGCATTCGTGGCAATACGGTGGGGGCTGCATTCGTGGCAATACGGTGGGGGCTGCATTCGTGGCAATACGGTGGGGGCTGCATTCACGGCAATACGGTGGGGGCTGCATTCACGGCAATACGGTGGGGGCTGCATTCACGGCAATACGGTGGGGGCTGCATTCACGGCAATACGGTGGGGGCTGCATTCACGGCAATACGGTGGGGGCTGCATTCACGGCAATACGGTGGGGGCTGCATTCACGGCAATACGGTGGGGGCTGCATTCACGGCAATACGGTGGGGGCTGCATTCACGGCAATACGGTGGGGGCTGCATTCACGGCAATACGGTGGGGGCTGCATTCACGGCAATACGGTGGGGGCTGCATTCACGGCAATACGGTGGGGGCTGCATTCACGGCAATACGGTGGGGGCTGCATTCACGGCAATACGGTGGGGGCTGCATTCATGACAATATGGTGGGGGGGGCTGCAGATAGGCACTGATTAGGCTGCATTGATGGGCACTGACCCTTATTTTGCTTCACAGTTCTCTATTTAAAATTTAGGATTTTTTTCCTGAAACTTCCTTTTTAAAGTGAAGGTGCGTGTTATAAGCCGATTAAATACGGTATATCCAAATAACACGCCTGAGCTCATCTCTTCACCACACACAGCACAAAGGCAAGAGAATTCTTGTTGGGCCATGTATTAGCGCTCGGACGGACACACTTAGACCAAATCTTAATGGTTTAAGAATGTCAGGCAAAATGGTCGGCCCTCAAGCATGTTCTATTCATCAAATCTGGCCCTCTTTGAAAAAAGTTTGGACACCCCTGCCCTAGAGAATAAAATGGTGGTCATTGAAATTTGTTTTGGCACACGGTATTTGTGCAGCGATTTTTAAAGGCAAAAAAAACACAATATAGGAAAATTTGTGATTGGAGACTGCCTGTAGGCTATAAAACTGAAACCCGAGTCACATCCCAATTGTAGAGAGAAAAAGCAAAAAGGGATTTTATGGGCAAGGCATATAATTGGATACAGAACTATAAGCCGTATATACAAAAGCACTAAAATGTATTAGTGGACAAAAATAAAGTTTACATACAGCAAATGTTAAAACCAAAAAACGATGGTCATAATTACAACAATATACAGCTGAATTCTGAATCAAAAAGCTGGTCTCATGGTAGGAGGCCGATCAATTATAACTGAATATTTATATAATTGATCGGCCTCCAGACCAGCTTTTTGATTCAGAATTCAGCTGTATATTGTTGTAATTATGACCATCGTTTTTTGGTTTTAACATTTGCTGTATGTAAACTTTATTTTTGTCCACTAATACATTTTAGTGCTTTTGTATATACGCTTTATACTTCTGTATCTGACTATATCCCTTGCCCATAAAATCCCTTGGGCACCCCCTTTTTGCTTTTCAAAAAACACAATATATAACCAAATTTTTTTCGTAAAGTATAAAAGATGATGTTACGCCGAGTAAATAGATACCCAACATGTCACACTTTAAAATTGTGCATGCTTGTGGCATGGCACCAAACTACGGTACTTAAAGCGGACCTTCAGTCATTTTTTCAACTTTCCATCTATGAAATCTTCTGCCCTTGTTGTTGTTGTTTGAACTTTGGATAGTAAAACATTTTTTTTCTGCCAGTAAATCCCTTATACAGCCCACTTCCTGTTTCTTGTCTGGTCATTAGCCTAGGCTTAGGACATCATGCACAGATCTCTCTCTCACTCACTCTGGTGAGAGTTTGCCAGGAAGGGAGGGGGGATGAGTCATAAGAGGGCCAATGAGAGCTGCAGAGCTGGAGGTGTGCTTATGTGTAAATCCAGGAAGTGAACAGGCAGCAGCTTCAGCTGCCCACAGTTAAAATGGATGCAGCCAGTCTCAGTGGAGGGAGATTTCTGCAGCATATTTGGCAAGTACAGAATTATGGTATTATATAAAATAATATACAAAGTAGTTGGAGGGAAGCTTCAGAATGGCCAAGATGTTTTTATTACAAATTTATGTAAGCAGACTGCAGTTGCTATTTAAAAATCTCCATAAGCGACGCTTTAATTTTTTTTTATAGGTCATCAGTTAAGAGTTACAGAGGAGGTCTAAAGCTAGAATTATTGCTTTCACGATAACTCACATATGTGGTGCAAATACTGTTTACATATGTCGGCGTGACCTATGTATGAGTCTGCTTCTGCGTGCAAGCACAATGGGATGGGGGCGCTGAAAAAAAAAAGATGTTCTTATTTTTTTTTTTTTTTTTTACACTGTCCCTTTAATTTTTTTGATCATTTTATTCCCATAACAAGAAATGTAAACATCCCTTGTGATAGAAGGGGTGACAGGTCCTCTTTATGGAGGTATGTAAGACCCCAGATATCTCCTCTACCCTGCCAGAGCTGGAAGGGACATCATGACATTGCTTCCAGCCTCCCAGGGTCATAGAGATGGGCGGGGACCATCCAGTCCTCGGCCAGCTCTGTGGTAATCGAGCGCTGCCACCGCCGCTGGATCAGATCTCCAGCTTCCCGAGCAAATAGGAGAGCCCTGAGAGGCGCCCATGAGCGGCAGGAGAGGGGGTAATGTCCCTTCCTGCTGCCTGTAAAAGCCATCCGGTGGCTAATAAGTGACATGTTTGGTATCTATTTACTTGGCGTAACATCATCTTTCACATTATAGAAAAAAATTGGTCTAACTTTACATTTTTTTTTTTTTCAATTCATTAAAGTTTTTTTTTTAAATACCGTGTGACATTAAAAAATTGCAGTGCCTGCTATTTTATTCTCTAGGGCAGGGGTCATCAACCCCCGGACCGCGGCCCACTGCAGGGCCGTGGCCTGTTTGCAGCCGGGCCGCGAAGGCTGCACTGTTTGACGAGTGGCGGCGGCGGAGCGAGCAGAGAGATGACATCATCTCTCACCGCCCGCCCGCATCACCCCTGTTCAGTGCTCACAGCGAAGCCGCTATACTGAGGCGAGCGAACAGAGAGATGAGATCATCTCTCACCACCCGCCTGCATCGCCGCTCTTTCACACTCACAGCGGGGCTGCTATAATGCTGGAGGGGAGGCGGGGGGAGCAGAGAGCCGAGATCATCTCTCACTGCCCACCCGCATCACTGCTCCTCCGCCGACACAGCGCGGAAGAACACCAATACACTGCTGGAGGTGAGGCAGATCATCTCTCACTACCTGCACCCCCCCCCCCCCCCAATTACCTGCTGTTCTCCCTCACTACCCACTACTCCAGGCTTGCCTCTGAACTAATGCGCACACCTGTGCTACCACCACCGCACTGACAATCTTCCTGTGGTGGCAGGCAACATGGCAAATGACAAGCTGCATCTGATGGCAGGTGACGTGGCAAGTGACAATCCAAATCTGGTGGCAGGTGATGTGGCAAGGAACAAAATGCATCGGGTGGCAGGTGACGTGGCAAGTGACAAAACTACATATGAAGGCAGGCGACGTGGCAAGTGACAATCCGCATCTGGTGGCAGGTGACGTGGCAAGTGACAAAACTATATATGAAGGCAGGCGACGTGGCAAGTGACAAGCTGCATCTGAAGGCAGGTGACGTGGCAAGGGACATAAACCATCTGGTGACAGGCAACGTGGCAAGGGACAAAATGCATCTGGTGACAAGCGACGTGGCAAGTGACAAGCTGCATCTGGTGGCAGGCGACGTGGCAAGGGACAAAAAGCATCTGAAGGCAGGCGACGTGGAAAGTGACACTCTGGCACATTCTGCATTATGGTGAGTTGAACTATTTCATTATATATTACAATGTAATAATAGAAATAATGCGCTTCAATCATCCTGACACCATATCAGTGATGGTGCCGGGATGATTGAAGCGCCAACACCAGCCATTGCCCTGATAAATTGCCCGCGAAAAGCCACATACGACGCCCCCTCCCCCCTCGGGCCTTGGCACAATTTTCTTCAACAGCACCAAAAACAGCGTCCCCAGTGCCAAAAAGGTTGGGGACCACTGCTAATATATATATATATATTTTAAGATGTTTGGGGGTTCTGAGTACTTTTCGAGAAAAAAAATGAAGGAATGCCAGAATTGGGCTGGGCTGGAAGCAGTTAGGTTAGGAGTTGCCCCCAATATCTCTCACACTTCTGGGGTACAGAGTCCGCACCACGTACCTCTTTAAACTTCTGCAGAGAGTTTTCTGGTCCGAACACAAACTGGAGCTGAACTAATTCCCGGTTACAGTGCGGCCGTCCTTCCGACTCGCACACGTGGGACAGAACTTTTCGCAAGATGGAACGGCCGATTACACGGGCGTGACGCAAGGCCGACACCAACTCATCCTCGAGCAGCCAGCGGATCTGAAACACAGCGAAATGACATGCGTGTGCACAGGAGAGAGAGGAGAGAGAGAGCAAAACTTCATACAGACAAGACAATAATAATAATAATAATATTCATAATAGTACAAAAGAGGCCAACTCATACATTCCATGTGCACATTCCTAGCAAATACCGTTTTTTTGTATGTTTGCTACATCTGTGATGTCATTGCCCCACCTCTCTAAATTGGCCAATCGGAATGCTTTGAAATAGTTCAGAAAATGCTAAACTTTCTCTGGATGATGTCTGAGCCGAGCAGTCGGCCTCTTGTGCTCACAGCGCAGCAGCTCAGGACAGGACCCAGAAGCTAGTGGAGATCACTGTAGTAGTGGTGTAGTAGCGGTGTCTACTACAGCAGTGGTCATCAACGCTGTCCTCAGGGCCCACTAACAGGCCAGGTTTTATGTATTACCTTGGGGGAGATGCAGACTAGAATACTGCAATCACTGAGCAGCAATTGATATCACCTGTGATGTATTTCAGTTATCTTGCAAACCTGGCCTGTTAGTGGGTCCTGAGGACAGGATTGATGACCACTGCACTACAGTGATTTCCACCTTCTAGAGCAGGGGTCTTTAAACTACACCCCTCCAGTTGTTCGAGGACTACAATTCCCATCATGCCTAGTCAGGCCTATGAATGTCAGTTTTACAATGCCTCATGGGATGTGTAGTTCCGCAACAGCTGGAGGGCCGTAGTTTGAAGATCCCTGTCCTAGAGGGATTCCACAGGTATGGTAAATACATAGATACATTGGTCCAAGCTGGAACAATGTAACTATGTATAAAATATCCATACCTGGAATTCTTCTTTAGTTCTGGTTCACATCGGTGCGACTTGTCGTGCGATTTGACAGTTTAAAGTCGCAGACTATTTGTGCCTATGGAACGGTTCAAATCGGTGCAACTCCGACTTGCACCCATTTTGAAAAAGTTTCCTGCGTTATTTTTGGCAATTTCATGTGCGGCTTGCATAGATATCTGCGCATGAAGCCGCACACATGAAAACCGCACTGACCGGCGCCTTTGAAATCACGATGAAGTGGCGCGATTTCAAAACCACATTCAGTGTGAACCGGAGCAAAGGCTATAAAATCCCGGGGGATTAATACTACTTTACATGCAGATCATAAAGTTCAGTAAAAATGACACTTAAGGGGGTAAAAATGGGAGAAGTTGTGCCCGAAAAAAAAAAAAAAATAAGTCGCCGGTATTGCCCATAGAATCCCTGCAGCTAATCTTTCCCCATTACAGACTTACCATGCCTTGTTTTGCACTGTGTCTCTGTGTGGAGGCAGCCATCTTGGTAGAGGAACAGGGCTTTGTCCCCCATGACCGGTGATCTGATGACTGGTGGGGTAATGATTAAAGAATAAGTAGGCGAGGCAGAGAAAGCACTCGCCGAGGAAGTCATGTGACCGGTGACGCAACACGTCGGGTGGAGCCTTGTGACCGGTGACGCAACACGTCGGGTGGAGCCTTGTGACGTCACTTCCGGAGTCCATCGCCAATGGAAGTGTGGCGAGGAGGCGAGTGTGTCACTACTCCTATCTATACTGCGGATGTTTCTTGTAAGCAGATATTGAATAAATTGTTATTTTTAATAGGAATTTTTGCACTATGTATATCTTCTGTTCTCTCTGAGTGACAGTTGTACAAGAGGCATGTTATTGGAGTGAGTCTCTACAGACCTATTTGGAATCTTCAGTGGGGATCTGATGCTTCTCTGACCCTTATGATCATATCTGGAGTGGCGTTTGAAGATAGAGGCATAGGATTGGAGGGTGTCTGCATAGACGTACCAGCTGGGTTCCCATCAGCTATCCATTGAGCTTTATCTGACCTTTTGGTCATATCTGAAGGTGAGCGGCCAATCTACACACTTACTGGTGGTGGCTCTTTCTGTCTGATCTGCTCCGTCATTGGAGTCGTTTTCTCCTCTATCAAGTTATGGACTAGTCATCCACTTATATATTTTTGAACTTGGACAACTTTCTTCACTTGGATTTGATATATAATTTATATATATATATTTTTTTACTTGGACTTTACTCATTCATTGCTTGGTTTCACGTTTTTTTTTCACTTTATTCAATTTTACCCATTTGTCCTTATTTCTATTTTTTTGCAATTAATGATTGTTTATTATTGAATAAGCGCACCATTATTTCTTTTCAAATAGAGAAAGCAAAGTCACAGAATGGATGAAGCAGAAGCAGGGAGATCCTTGCACTGCAGGTCCTCAGCTAAAGCTTCCCCTCCAGCAAGAAGAACAGAGAGCAGCATAGTAGTGACAAATCTCACTCCAAATCTGGTGAGAATAGAGGTCAGAGGCAGCAGTGCCTTAGATGATCTCACAATGCAGCAATGAGGCTCACGGCACAAAGTGCATTGCAATTTTTCAGGAGGAATTTAAGAGAAAAAGGTAGATTTTTTTCGGAGTAATGCTTAGTCATAGTAAACACTTAGGCCTCATGCACACGGGATGTTTTTACAGCTGCTGTTTTTGGCTTCAGGAGTTTGTTCTGCAGCCAGAAAACTCCCCCGCATGTTATCTAATGTGTGCATGCACACATAGGCTGGTATCATATTTTGGCAGGGGCATTTTCTGGCTGGAGAAAAAACACAGAACTACTGGGTTTAGTTTTTCAGCTGTTAAAAGCTGACTTTAGCAGTATCAGAAGGAGACGCAGCAAACAAAATTATATCAAAAATTTGTATTGCAAAGATTAATCGGTTCCCGACCGGTTCACGCATATATACTGCGGTGCAGTGGCTCTCCTGGGTGAAACCCCGTCCGGGTACAGGGATCCCTTTGAAAGCCGCCAGAGGGCGCGCACCAGCTGTACAGCGGGGGGACCCGATGCAACGTGGCCGGCGGACGCGATCTCTGCCGTCCACGAGCAATCGCGTGCACGAGAGCCAGCGTGGGGATTTTTGTGTGTAAACACAAATCCCTGTTCTGTCAGGGGAGAGGAGACATGTTGTTTGTTCCTACTAAGTAGGAACAACGATATGTCTCCTCCCCTAGTCAGTCCTATCCCCATACAGTTAGAACACACCTAGGGAACACATGTTTAACCCCTTGATCGCCCCCTAGTGTTAACCCCTTCCCTGCCAGTGACATTTACACAGTAATCAGTGCATTTTTATTGCACTGATCTCTTTAAAAATGTCAATGGTCCCAAAAATGTGTCAAAAGTGTCCGCTCTGTCCATCGCAATACCGCTAAAAATCACAGATCACCGCCATTGATCGTAAAAAAAAAATTAAAAATGCCATAAATCTTTCCCATAGTTTGTAGACGTTATAACTTTTGCGCAAACCAATCAATATACGCTTATTGAATACATATCGGCCTAAACATATGAAGAAATTAGTTTTTTTTTTGTTTTTTATTTGAGGATATGTATTATAGCAAAAAGTAGAAAATATTGTTTTTTTTTTTTTTTTCCAAAATTGTCGCTCTTTTTTGTTTATAGCGCAAAAAATAGAAACCGCAGAGGTGATCAAATACCACCAAAAGAAAGCTTTATTTGTGGGGGAAAAAAAGATGCAAATTTTGATTGGGTATTGCGTCGCATGACCGCGCAATTGTCAGTTAAAGCGACGCAGTGCCAAATTGTAAAAAGTGCTCTGGTCAGGAAAGGGGTAAAATCTTCCGGGGCTGAAGTGGTTAAAAATACCAAATATAAAACCCATTAAGAGCAGAGCTCCTGTATAAATATAGGCAGTTGGCCAAATTGTGTTGGCTTGTATCGTTCTGTCAAGAGATCGATGTGTTTCGCAATCTGCTTCCTTGGGACCGTTAAATCTTGACAAACAACAGTAGGCCTATCCAAAAGAAGCTCCTATATAAATTTAGGCAGTTGGCCAAACTGTGTTGGCTTGTATTGTTCTCTCGAGGTTGACGCGTTTCGCAATCTGCTTCCTCAGGACCATTATATCTTGACAAACAACAGTAGGCCTATCCAAAAGAAACACAACATAATTAATTAAATCTATGTGTGCAAAAAGGCATCCACTAGTCTACTTCCTTTTTCCGTCTTTTGCTCCTATCTCTGAAATGATTGGACAGCCTGGTGGGTTATGAGTATTTTTGTGGGTTTTGGGCAATGCGTAAAACGATGGAACTCTAGCATAGGGAACCTTAAGAGCTTCAAGGATATCCTTACCAATGAGACCATTTATATATGGTATCATACCGAATACAAAGCTGCATCTACATCACGCATGGCGCACCATTACCTTACTAAGGTTTGAGGGCATGTAAGTGGCCATCTCCCTCGTTCCTCATTTATTGAGGATATGTTATATATGCTGTGCTGTTTACCTCGCATGTCTAGATTTAATTATGTTGTGTTTCTTTTGGACAGGTCTACTGTTGTTTGTCAAGATATAACGGTCCTGAGGAAGCAGATTGGCGAAACTTTGTATTCGATATGATACCATATATAAATGGTCTCATTGATAAGGATATCCTTGAAGCTCTTAAGGTTCCCTATGCTAGAGTTCCATCGTTTTACGCATTGCTTAAAACCGACAAAAATATTCATAGCCCACCAGGCTGTCCAATCATTTCAGGGGTAGGAGCAAAGACGGAAAAAGGAAGCAGACTAGTGGACTTTTTTTGCGCCCATGTCTAGATTTAATTGTGTTGTGGTTTTTTTTGGATAGGCCTACTGTTGTTTGTCAAGATATAACGGTCCTGAGGAAGCAGATTGTGAAACGCGTCGACCTCGAGAGAACAATACAAGCCAGTTGTTTGTCAAGATATAACGGTCCTGAGGAAGCAGATTGTGAAACGCGTCGACCTCGAGAGAACAATACAAGCCAACACAGTTTGGCCAACTGCCTAAATTTATATAGAAGCTCTGCTCTGAATGGGTTTTATATATGTTGTTTTTAATCTTTGTAATAACAAATTTTTTTATATCATTTAGGTTGCTGCATCTCCTTCTAATACCGCTAAAGTCCGTACAATTGCTCCTTATCCTCTAAACTCTTTTTTTGGATGAGGTATCTATATATAGCCTTCCATTTATTCCCTAGCCGTTAAAAGCTAAAAAAAACTTGGCTATTAGGTGTTTATCAGGGTTTTTAAGCCATAAGCTTTTGTGGAAGTATAGTTTTGCTAAAAAAAACGTTGAAAACGCTACTGCAAAAACTCATTCTACAGCTAACGCCACTGGTGTTTTTATAACATCCAGTGTGCATTTAGGCCTTATAGATGTTCATTATAGCATAGCAAATCTTCACATTTTAAGTTCAGATGAACTTTAAAGTGTAAATATGAGTAACCACGTCAAGAGATTTGATGGGAAAGCGGGCAATTACCAAACTTTTATAAAGTGGGCCCCAAAGACAGAGAACACAGTAATTACTAGGGGTGCAAAGGATCGTCATCGATCCGTGATCCGATCCGCGGAGGTTGATCCGATCCGCGGAGGTTGATCCGTACGGGACACCTCTGTGGCTTCGGCCATAGGAAAGGCCGCGGCTTTGGCCTAGCTCCGGAGCGGCGGCCATCTTGGTACACCTGGCTGCTGTCATGATGCCGGTTCCTCTCTCTCTCCCCTCTGTGTACTGATCTGTACAGTGGAGGGGAGAGATCGGATGGCAGGAATGCCAATACTCTGCAATGCCCTGCCAATACTCTGCAATGCCCTGCCAATACTCTGCAATGCCCTGCTGCAATACCCTGCTGCAATGCCCTGCCAATGCTCTGCCAATAGGGAGATTGTGGATATTACTGTGGGGGAGATTTTTTTTTTGTTGATCCGAAAATGATCCGAATCGTGACTCCTGATCCGAGGAACGATCCGAACCGTGAGTTTTTTGATCCGTTGCACCCCTAGTAATTACAGTCATGCTATATGAAGACGGGCTGCACTCACCTCACTCATCGTGACCTCTATAGCTTGCCTGTGTTCTGCGGGGAGCCGGGATAGTGCCGAATATCTGAAAAGGATGGAAGGACACTTGGCTAAACTGGAAATTTGTGTCAGCGGCCCAATCCCCAGAGCTGCTGTCACCACCTATTCAGCAGATGTCATAGTCCTCATTCCTAATCTCCTGCAACTGGCCCACCCAGACCTTTAGATCAAAGGATAGACAACCTAGATTTTGACACCCCCAACAATGCGTTTAGGTTTACTGCACTAGGAGTTCCATCTACAATGAGATACTTGCAGATAGCACTACAGAAGGAGAACAATTTTCCTTTTTCACGCTGTTGATCAAATGATTGCAGCACCAGGACAGCATCACTTTTAACAATCAATTTCAGCAAGTGAACTCGAACACCCGATCTCCATATCACTTGAACATAAGCAGACAAGGAACTGCTATAAAGTCTGCTGATAATATTGAAATGTAAATAGCTGATCTGACAGCGCCTGTATGTGTCACTGGGAGGGATACTGTCATACCAAATACCTGGACTGTGGCCCTCTTTTCAAGTCATCCCCTTGGAACAAATCACTTCAGATGAGTGAAGTTCTTTAGACTTTAGTAGCACTTTAAGGGCTGGTTTACACTTTGCTTCAAAACAAGGCTTCGGACAGGCTTTGTTAAAGCTCTCAGAACGCTAGTCCAAGCTCCTGTCACTAAATAAAATGGTTAGCTTACAGTCCCTGTTTACACCTTGCTTTTGCTTGGTGCTTCGATGAGGGTTTGGTGGAGCTTTGATGGGGCTTCAAGCGAGCTTAGCCATAGACTTCTATGGAGGCTTTGAAGATGCTTTGAAGCACCACTGAAGCTACATGGGGTATCATTTTTGAAGCGAAGCCAAAGCAAAAGCAAGGTGTAAACAGGACTGTAAGCTAACCATTTTATTTAGTGACAGGAGCTTTGACTGGTGTTGAGAGCTTTAACAAAGCCTGTCCCGAAGCCTTTTTGAAGCTGAAGTGTAAATGAGCCCTAAAGTGGTTCTAAAGGCTCATGGTTTTTTTTTTATCTTGAATGCATGAAGGTAAAAACCTTCTGTGTGCAGCAGCGCCCCCAGCTCCCCCCCCCCACAATACTTACCTGAACCCCCTCTGGATCCAAGAAGTGCACAAGAGCCTCAGCTCTCTTGGTTCTTTCCCTCTTCATTGGCTGAGACAGCAGCGGTAGCCATTGGCTCCTACTACTGTCAATCACAGCCAGCGAGCCAATGAGGGGAGAGCGCACACCAAAGATAGCGAAGGTATCAAACAGATAAGAAACGGCTTTATGTAGAAAGAAAGTGTAGCGCTAATTTGGGGTATACTGTACAATTAATGTTACTAATGGAGCAATGCAGTACCACACATGTAAAAGAACTCAGTGATATCAGAAATACTGTACGGCAAGATAATATGGTTAAATCGCCGGTACAGTCACTTCAAATATTGATACGATATATGTATAAGTCACCCTAGACCAGTGATGGCGAACCTCGGCACCCCAGATGTTTTGGAACTACATTTCTCATGATGCTATGGCACTCTGCAGTGTAGTGGAGCATCATGGGAAATGTAGTTCCAAAACATCTGGGGTGCCAAGGTTCACCATCACTGCCCTAGACGATGTCTTATTAGACGAAACGCGTCGGGACTGGCTCTGCTGATGCCACTGCGTCACCTTTTACCAAACATTGCAAAGCGTTTTTTAGCCTCATAACATGTGAGCGTTCCTTTTTTTATATACAAATAAATGCTTTTATCCATAATGGAATTACACTATGTGGCATATTCCTCCTTCTTCTTCCAATTATATATCTGGGGAGGAAAATTCTCTGACATATCCTCTGGCCATCATTCCTTTGGTGGGCATCCATTTGAAAAGTGTTGTGAAGGATCATAGAAGTCTCTCCCTTCCATTGCATATCGTTTTTGCCGACAGATCCCCCTGGGTGTATCGCACCACAAGCCTTAGTGACTCATTAGGCGTACGCCTATTTGGGTTCAACTTTTCTGGTAAGTCTTGTATATAATCGGTGGTGGAATATCTACTGACAAATTGTCTGCACCAAGTTTTTTCCAAGTCGCCATGTCGTCACATACTGACTTTGATGTTTTTCCATGAATGCACAATTTTTTGCTTTACTTATTTTGTTTCACTGTATAGTTATCAATTTCAACCAATTGTCAGTTTATTCTGACCTGTTATTGTATGGGGTTTTCTTGATCTCTTAACATATATCGTATCAATATTTGAAGCCACTGTACCGGCGATTTAACCATATTATCTTGCCGTACAGTATTTCTGATATGTGTGTGGTACTGCATTGCACCATTAGTAACATTAATTGTTGTTCGGTATACCACGAATCAGCGCTACACTTTCTTTCTACATAGTTTCTTTTCACTTTTGCAAACCAATCTTTTGCTGTGTCAGCTGCTTACACATTACTTAAAGAGACGGCGCGGTTTATTTGTCCACATAAGAAACGGCTTTAGCTTGACTCCATCCAGCCCAGGCACCACCGATGCGTTTCACCCCGACCGCGGGTACTTCGTCATGGAGGATGGGGTGAAACATGTCGGTGGCCCGGATAGAGCCGGGCTAAAGCCCTTTCTTATCGGTCTGATACCTGGGCTTTCTTTGGTGTGTGGCAGTTCGGATCCTTGTTTCCCTTGTGAGTGTGTACAGAGCCGGAACGACGGGCTCTCCACTAAGCCGGTGTTCTGCCGAGAAAGTTCCGCTCGGCTGATAAGGACCCCCCCCGCTACTGCGCAGGCGCTGCGCCTGCGCTGTAGGATCCAGCGGAAATAGCCGAAGGAGAATAGCTGAAAATCAGCTGTACACGGCGCCTAAGAGGGCCCCTCGCCGGCTCGCTACGCTTCGGGCACGGCCTCGCTTCGCTCGGCTCTTTTTGATTCCCCCTCTAGGTCCACTTGGATGGTGGGGAAGGAACCTGGACCTAGGGCGCAGGCACCGTGTACAGCTGATTGAAAAGTTTGAGCTTCGGCTATCTCCGGCGGCTGACAGTAGTTCGTACTGAGCAGGCGCTGCGCCTGCGCAGTACAGGGGGGAACTTATCCGCCGAGGGAACTTTCTCGGCAAGACACTGGCAACCTTTTCAGTGAGACTTATTGGAATATGTGAGGGAGACCTAAAGCGGCACCCAAAGTTTTTATGGTGTTATCATCACAAGATGTACTGCATAGTTCCATTGATCCAAGCTGGACCACTAACTATGTATAAAAATTTCCAAATCCTGGAATTCATCCTGAATGAGTTGAAAGAAGCAACCTAAAAAAGAAGATCCTATGATGACACTCTATGAAGAAGACATGATGAGATTTTCTGATGTGTTCTACAGAAAGAGGAAATGAAGCGTAGCAGCCAATGGTTCACCTCTGCTCCACATTGGATGGGAATCTTTCTAAGGCGGGTGGGATCTCTTCATCAGAGCGATATGAGGATGGCTGAGCGGGGGAGCGGGGAAAGGAAACGCTGCTCTCGGAGGTATACCTGGGAGGGATAGAGGAGAGGATATGGGGAGGGATCAAAACACAACACAAATGACTGAAATCGGCAAAGCGCATGGGATATATAGGCAATACCGCAGCGATTCTCTGACACCAGTGCAAGCGTCAGACTACCAAAGCAAATTAAATACAGCAAACATGCATGGAAAATGGATGGAAAGTGAAATGTGATGACAATTGCACATTTGAATGCATTTATATTGGAGTTTCTATCCATCTCTACAGAGGAATACAACAAGGCTAAATGCCATTTTAGACAAAGTACACACTGACACCCCCCCCCCCCCCCGACCCATCTTCCTACTTACCTCAAAAACACAGCCAAAAGGCAGGCGAGTCTCATGTGATCTGAGGTGACCCCATAGAAGTCTGCGGAGGTGCTGCCAGTGCAGAGAGGATTCCACTGAGGGCTGCTAGAGTTTAATCTGCATATATTTTGCCTTCCTTGGTGTCTCTCTCCCCCCTAATCAACTTATCAATGACACTTTTTTTAAAAAAACGTTTGTTTTTCACGACATACGTTATATACTAGAGGTGCACCGAATGGAAAGTTTGGTGCCGAAAACGATATTTTTTAAAAAATATATATATTTTTTATACGGTATATAAAATTGTATTATGGTTCCACTTTTTTAACGAATATAATGAATTTAAATATGAATTTATTGTCGGCCATTATCGAAACCCTTTAGAGCAAGAAAAATGTACCCCTTTGTATTGTATATCAGTGTTTCTCAACTCCAGTCCTGAAGGCGCCCCCAACAGGTCATGTTTTCAGGAGACGGGAATTCCTATTACAGAGGCCTCCAAGTAAACAGGAGATTCTCACTGTATGTAATCTGACGGCGCTCGTCCCACCCCCCTCCCTTTCCCTTCCGAGGCAGCTAAAATTGAAATATCGGCGTATAACATGCACACGCTATTTGCACCCGATCTTCAGGGTGAAAAAGTATGTGTTATAGGCCAATAAATACAGTAGTTCCTGCACTACTTTTTGCAAGTTCAGGTGTGAATTGCATAGAATTTTGTGCATGAAGTCGCACTGACAAGCGGCTTTGAAATCACGTGACTTCCCCTGAAGTTTCAAAGTGGAATTCAGTGTGACCAAAGCCCTAAAAGTTTATATCAATCCAAAATTAACTTTTTTTTTGCTCTGTTTTGCTCTAAAGAACACGTTTCCCTCAAGTTATGAAGAAGATAAGAGTGGGAGGTGATCTCTACTTTCATCCTAGAGTGACAACTCGTGCTCCTCCACAGATACAGTATATATATATATATATATATATATATATATATATATATATATATATATATATATATACACACAGTGGGGCAAAAAAGTATTTAGTCAGCCACCAATTGTACAAGTTCTCCCACTTAAAAAGATGAGAGAGGCCTATAATTGTGATCATAGGTATACCTCAACTATGAGAGACAAAATGTGGAAACAAATCCAGACAATCACATTGTCTGATTTTTGAAAGAATTTATTTGCAAATTATGGTGGAAAATAAGTATTTGGTCAATATCAAAAGTTCATCTCAATACTTTGTTATATATCCTTTGTTGCCAATGAGGTCAAACATTTTCTGTAAGTCTTCACAAGGTTGTCACACACTGTTGCTCGTATGTTGGCCCATTCCTCCATGCAGATCTCCTCTAGAGCAGTGATGTTTTGGGGCTGTCGCTGGGCAACACGGACTTTCAACTCCCTCCAAAGGTTTTCTATGGGGTTGAGATCTGGAGACTGGCTAGGCCACTCCAGGACCTTGAAATGCTTCTTACGAAGCCACTCCTTCTATGCCCGGGCGGTGTGTTTGGAGATCATTGTCATGCTGAAAGACCCAACCACGTTTCATCTTCAATGCCCTTGCTGATGGGAGGAGGTTTGTACTCAAAATCTCACGATACATGGCCCCATTTATTCTTTCATGTACACGGATCATCGTCCTGTTCCCTTTGCAGAGAAACAGCCCCAAAGCATGATGTTGCCACCCCTATGCTTCACAGTAGGTATGGTGTTCTTTGGTTGCAACTTAGCATTCTCTCTCCTCCAAACACGACGAGTTTCTACCAAACAGTTCTACTTTGGTTTCATCTGACCATATGACATTCTCTCAATCCTCTTCTGGATCCTCCAAATGCTCTCTTGCAAACCTCAGACGGGCCCGGACATGTACTGGCTTAAGCAGGGGGACATGTCTGGCACTGCAGGATCTGATTCCGTGGTGGCGTAGTGTGTTACTGATGGTAGCCTTTGTTACGTTGGTCCCAGCTCTCTGCAGGTCTTTCACTAGGTCCCCCTGTGTGGTTCTGGGATTTTTGCTCACCATTCTTGTGATCATTTTGACCCCACGGGGTGAGATCTTGCGTGGAGCCCCAGATTGAGGGAGATTATCAGTGGTCTTGTATGTCTTCCATTTTCTAATTATTGCTCCCACAGTTGATTTCTTCACACCAAGCTGCTTGCCTATTGCAGATTCAGTCTTCCCAGCCTGGTGCAGGTCTACAATTTTATTTCTGGTGTCCTTCGACAGCTCTTTGGTCTTCACCATAGTGGAGTTTGGAGTGTGACTGTTTGAGGTTGGGGACAGGTGTCTTTTATACTGATAACAAGTTCAAACAGGTGCCATTAATACAGGTAATGAGTGGAGGACAGAGGAGCCTCTTAAAGAAGAAGATACAGGTCTGTGAGAGCCAGAAATCTTGCTTGTTTGTAGGTGACCAAATACTTATTTTCCACCATAATTTGCAAATAAATTCTTTCATAAATCAGGCAATGTGATTGTCTGGATTTGTTTCCACATTTAGCCTCTCATAGTTGAGGTATACCTATGATGACAATTACAGGCCTCTCTCATCTTTTTAAGTGGGAGAACTTACACAATTGGTGGGTGACTAAATACTTTTTTGCCCCACTGTGTATATATATATATATATTTTATTTTTTTTTCTAAATCTATTATGTGGCTATATGTGGATATTCAATAAAGAAATTTAGTTTAATCCGGTTGTTCCTCTCTGAAGAATATCCTTTGGGAACTTTCCTGTTTTCTTCTTATAGGCCTATTACTCAGAGGAGCACCACCCCGGGGGCCTTTCCTGACTGCGTTAAATACCTCCAGATGATGGTGTGAACAGATTGTTTGTTTGGGTAGGCATTTTTCTAAATCATTTTCTATTCCCATTCGATCTGAACTAAACTGGATGAGCTTATAGTGTTCTCCCTTTTTTTTGTCCTCCACAGATACAGTGCAGGGAGTGAGCTTTGTCACGATAGGACAAGGAAGTGTGTTACTGGCAGTGGAAATCCTGAAAAAGAAAGCTAAAGCAGCCGTCACATCTAAAGACTGGTGAGCTGCGGTATATGAACTATTACTGTGTTACATAGATGTAGAGTATAGGTCAGGACATGTAGTGCAGCTCATACCGAGTATGCTGCGAGTCCTCATTCACCCCCTCTATCTCCAGCGGTAAAGTCAGCACAAATATGTCCAGCATGACGCTCAGATCTCCCAGAGAGATGCTTTGTAATGTCTCCCTGTTCTCAAGACATCCGACAACTTCACCTGGAAAACAACAGGTAAAAAACCATCACCGGGTGACACCGCTTACACTGGAACCTGCAGGAAAGATTTAGTTACAGTGTCAGGCTGACAACGCTACCTCCAAATCTCACCATCGTTGTCAGCCAATACCAAGCATGCATCTTGTCAGCATATGAACTGTTTAGCTCCATAGGCTGCTCTTAAAGTGGATATAAAGCCTAACATTAAAGGCTGGGTTCCCACTGCAGAGGAATGCGGCTGACAGCAGGGGGTCTGAGTGCGCCCTGTTCTCCGTTTCAGGGTCAAATATTTTGCCCGAATTCGGACCTGAAATGCACAGGGCTCCTGTGCTATTCGCTGTGCAATTTGCTCCGCAGCCGCTCCAGAGATGTATGAACTGGCTCCATTGAGAGCCAGTCACAATCTCCTGTTCAAACATCTAATTCGCACTAGCATGAACCCAGCCTAAAGAGTTACTAAAAACCATAAAACAGTAGAATCAGTCTGTATATGCAGTAAAACATGCTTGTTATACTCACTGTGGAACCTAAGGGGCTAATCCTCTGCATTGTGTGAAAAAAGCCGTTTGATCCTGTCTTCTTTGATCCTCCCCTTCTACTCTCCCCAATCCATCTGCTGATAGCACAGAGCTTTTGGAAGCACTCTGCACATGTTCAGTTTGGTGTATAATGCTAGAGAGTTGTTGTTTTTTTCTTTGGGAGGGTGCATGTGATCAGCACAGGGCCAATCAGCACCGTCCAGAGGGTCATGCAGCCTCATAGGACAGTCAGGGGAGAATGAGAACTCCTCCTACAAGCTTTAACCAGACACTGATAGAAGTCACGAGACTGCTTTAACTGCCGATAAGAAAATCTCCTGGGTTTAGTAACACTTTAAAGGGGTTGTAAACCCTCAGGGTTTTTCACCTTAAAGCGGAGTTCCACACAAAAATGGAACTTCCGCTTTTCGGAACCCTCTCCCCCTCGGGTGTCACATTTGGCACCTTTCAGGGGGGAGGGGGGTGCAGATACCTGTCTAAGACAGGTATTTGCACCCACTTCCAGCATAGACTCCCATGGGAGTCTATGCCTCTTCCTGTCCCCACCGCGCTGTCTGCTGGGAACACACAGCTCCCAGGAGAGAGCGGGGACCACTAGGGACGCGCACCGCAACGCTTCACTTCCTGATTCCCTAACCTAGGATGGCGGCGGCAGCTGCCGAGAACCGAGCGGGTTCTCGGCGTCCCCTGCCGACATCGCTGGACCCTGGGACAGGTAAGTGGCCATGTATTAAAAGTCAGCAGCTGCAGTATTTGTAGCTGCCTGCTTTTAATATTTTTTTTTTTTTGGCGGTGTGGGTGAACCCCCGCTTTAATGCATTCTATGCATTAAGGTTAAGAAAAACCACCTGTGATGCAGCTGCCCCCCAGAGCGCCCCTTTAACTTACCTTAACGCAGTCTTTTCAGCGACGGGGATGAGCACACTAGCTCCAGTCAGCTTCTTGGGTCCTGATTGGATAGACTGATAGCAGTGCAGCCATTGGCTCCCGCTGCTGTCAATCAAATCCAATGACGTGAGAGCTGGGGGCCGGGGCTGAGTTCTGCTGTCTGTGTCACAAAATCTGGTGTTAACAGCAGGCTGGGCGGTGCTTTTAAAATTCAACATCTAAACAGTCAGTTTTTAAATACTGATACACTGGCAGGTATATGGTTAGACAATTACCATATACAATATTTAGTTTATTGGTCAATTTTTTGTATAAAAGATATAGAATAACCATTAATTTGACTATATCATGGTTCTATCGTCATTCCTTGCGCTGCCCAAACGTCAGAAATGATGCAGGAATCTAACACACTGGGCGAAGTGCAATGTTATCCAGTTCCATGTTCTCAGAGACTCACCAAGGCAGGTGGGAAGTGTCAGTACCGGCATAGAGCCGTGCTGGTGCTTGTGTGTCACCGAACAGATGAGATGCACAAACAGAGGCGGCATTTCATGCTCTGGCAGGTCTTGCCCATTCAAAGAGTCTCCTCCTAACACGCTGAAAGAATCATCGTCCTGGTTCACGGTCTCCGATCCCGACAGCGATTCCGCATTATCCGAGTGCTCCCGATACTCCACCTCCAGGTCCGGGTCACTCTCTGTAACAATGCCGCCGGCTGATGTATTGCCTGGGATGACAAAGACAATTAGGAAAGATATTCCACGTGCAACCGGAAAGCTGGAGCCATCGGTGCCAATGCCTCACCTTCCTCTGTGGCCTGTTCTGCTTCGGAGACCTCCAGGTCATCGCTCGGTTTTCGGTCTTCTGTGTCATGAGCAGCGTTCTCCTGAGAGGACGAGAAGGTGAATATACAAGGCATTTAGTGGCTGCAGCCGCCGATCAGTGTGTTCTGACAGGAGCAGGTCCTGCTGGAATACAATGTCCTGGTGGGGGAAAGGGGTGGGGGAAAGGGGGGGTAGGGGAAAGGGGGGGGGTAGGGGAAAGGGGGGGGTAGGGAAGGGGGGGGGGGGGAGTCCTCCAACCACTATGTTTGTGTGGATGGGGGAATCTGTTAGTTTCTTTTTTTATGCTCAGCCCGCTAGCTGAACGAAATAATAAAAATAACTAATTCTGTATGGCCCTTCCTGTTCCAACATGACTGCCCACCAGTGCAAAAAGCAAAGTCCATAAAGACATGGATAAGCGAGTTTGAGGTGGAGGAACTTGAGTGGCCTGCACAGAGTCCTCACCTCAACCCGATAGAACACCTTTGGGAAGAATTAGAGCATCAGTGTTTGACCTCACAAATGCGCTTCTGGAAGAATGGTCAAACATTCCCATAGACACCCTCCTAAACCTTGTGGACGGCCTTCCCAAAAGAGTTGAAGCTGTTATAGCTGCAAAGGGTGGGCCAACCCAATATTGAATCCTACAGACTAAGACTGGGATGTTATTGAAGTTCATGGGAAAAACAAAAAACAAAACAGGTGTCCCAAAACTTTTGGTAATATAGTGTATGTCCTCACACTGGTCTGTTGAGCTTCTGTTGTGGTGTTAAAAATCTTGCTTGCTGCATTCTTGGTCAATTAAAAAAAAAAAAAAAAAAACGCACTAAGAACGCACCTTCCTGTTGAAATGCACTTCTGGAAGAATGGTCAAACATTCCCATAGACACACTCCTAAACCTTGTGGACGGTCTTCCCAGAAGAGTTGAAGCTGTTATGGCTGCAAAGGGGGGGGGGGGGCAACTCAATATTGAACCCTACAGACCAAGACTGGCAGGCGTCCCAATACTTTTGACAATATAGTGAATGTTACACCCCCCATGTAATGGCAGAGTAAAAATGCCCCAACACTATCTGTGAAAGGCCAACACGTTTCAATTCTTCATAAGAATCTTCATCAGGAGGATGTGTGGTTACACAAGTCCATCAATCGCTAGAGTGATTGTAAATCCAAGAATGGGAACCCCTCACACAAGAAGAGTGGACCAAAATCCCTCCTGAGATGTGTGCAAACCTGGTCACCAACCACAAGAAACGTCTGACCTCTGTGATTGCCAACAAATTTTGCTTGGGGATCAAATACTTATTTTACTCACTGAACTGCAACTCAATTTATAACATTTGTATCATGTGTTTTTTTTTTTGGGGGGGGGGTTTGGTTGATATTCTGTCTCTATCATTTAAAATACACCTGTGATAGAAATGATAGAACCTCCATTTCTTTGTAAGTGAGCAAACAAAATCTGCAGGGGATCAATTCATTATTTTCCCCACTTTATATATTATGTTACATATAATTTTGTTAGAGCCCTTGCACACTGGGGCGGTTTGCAGGCGCTAGTGCGCTAATAATAGCGCCTGCAAACCGACCCGAAAGTGCCGCTGCTTTCATTCCAGTGTGAAAGCCCCGAGGGAGCGATGCGCTGGCAGGACGGTAAAAAAAGTCCTGCCAGCAGCATCTTCGGAGCAGTGAAGGAGCGGTGTATATACCACTCCTTCACCGCTCCTGCCCATTGAAATCAATAGGACGGCGCGGCTATACCGCCGGCAATGCGCCTCTGCAGAGGTGCTTTGCGGTGGTATTTAACCCCTTCTCAGCCGCTAGCGGGGGGGTAAAACCGCCCCGCTAGCGGGCGCATACCGACGGTAAAACGCCGCTAATAATAGCGGCGTTTTACCGCCGACGCCGCCCCAGTGTGAAAGGGCTCTTAATGTATGAACCTGGATCTGCTCCATAGCTAAAACAGAATGACACTTCTACATCTGATGAGGGGTTTGTAAGTTATCAGTAACCTCTATGGTAATCTAAGGATTCTATTTATTTTTTTTTTCAGAAACAATTAAAAGAATGTTTAAAAATTAGCATTATATTAAAATAGTACCCATTAAGGACACTCACCTCTCTCCTCTGGGAGGACGGACAGTAGAAGAAATAATGAGGGTTTGAAGGCACCGTTTTAAAGTGGAGACTCCCGATTGCCAGAAATTTATCCTACATATAAAATAAATAAATAAATAATATAAATAAATAAATAGGAAAACTGGTATAGGACGCCATTGTTAGATGAACAAGCTGAAGGTAAGGCTGCTTTCACAGTGCAGCACTTCTAAAATGCACAAAAACAATGCATAATGTGTTTTAAATGCGATGCATTACAGCACATGTGTGTGAACAGATTGTTGCTAAGGATGCCGGCAGGTGCCGTCTCCTTAACAACCAGCTATTCATTGCTTTTTCAAGTGTTACTAAACCCACAACAGTAAAATCAGTCTGTATATGCAGTAAAGCATGCTTGTTATACTCACTGTGGAACCTAAGGGGTTAATCCTCCGCATTGTGTAAAAAAAGGCTGTTTGATCCTGTCTTCTCTGATCCTCCTGTTCTTTTACAGTACCCAAGATATCGGCTGATAAAACAGAGTCTCGGGGAGGGGCAAGCTGCACATGCTCAGTTTGATGTGTATTGGTAGAGAGTTGTTTTTTTTTTTCTTGGGAGAGTGCATGTGATCAGCACAGGGCCAATCAGCACTGTCCAGACAGAGGGTCAGGGGTCCTGCAGCCTCATAGAACAGTCAGGAGAGAATGAAAACTCCTCCTACAAGCTTTAACCAGACACTGATAGAAGTCACAAGACTGCTATATACTGCTGATGAGAAAACGTATTTAGCAGTTTATATTTACTAAAATAATTGCATTTCCATGTTCTGTGTACTGTGGGAGATCAGATATAGTGACTGCAGGGTCCGGGGTTTAGTAACACTTTAAGTGTGCCAGCAAGCGGTTAAAATAGAACTAAAGGCAACATTTTATTTTTAATTTCGAATAGAGCAAGGGAGGGTATAACCACCCCCTGTTAGATTTTTTTTTTTCATCATCCGTGTCCAATTGAGGGGATTTTCCTTCACTTCCTGGATAAAATAACCAAACAAGAAGTGAGGGAAAATCTCTGCAAATTAAAGGAATTCCTTGGTGACCCCCCCCCCCCCCCAGGTCGCCAGAACTAGTATCCCCATTTTCCTTTCTATTTTCTGGGGACAACCCAAATTTGGGGATTTTTTTTTTACTTTCACTTTCAATGATTATGGTAAACAGAACAAATAGAGAGGGTGAATCTCCTTAACGGGGTCACAGACAGAAATAAAATCAGACAGGTGCTCTAATCTATCTCTACTTTATCCAAAACAGAAAAAAAAAAAGTTTTGACCTTTAGTTATACTTTAAGGAGCCAAAACATGCCGGCGTCCTTAACAACCAGTAATGCCGCCTCCCCCAGTACCTGCTTGGTGGTCAGCATGCTCCAGCTCCTCTTACACAGAAGGAGCCAGAAAGAAAGTAGGTAGGTCAGCCTGGATCATCCGATATAAGAATGTGAGGGGAGGAGAAGGGAGGAGAGGAGAGGAGAGGAGAGGAGGAGAGGGGAGGGGAGGAGAGGGGAGGGGAGGGGAGGGGAGGGGAGGAGAGGAGAGGAGAGGAGAGGAGAGGAGAGGAGAGGAGAGGAGAGGAGAGGAGAGGAGAGGAGAGGAGAGGAGAGGGGAGGGGAGGGGAGGGGAGGAGAGGAGAGGGGAGGGGAGGAGAGGGGAGGGGAGGAGAGGAGGAGAGGGGAGGAGAGGGGAGGAGAGGGGAGGGGAGGGGAGGAGAGGGGAGGGGGGGAGAGGGAGAGGGGGAGGGGGGGAGGGGGCGGCTGGCCTGGAGGAGCTGGATGGCTAATAAAGATTACAGAACTGCCACGCTACCCCAGACGGGTATAAGGGGGAGTCCAGGGGGGGGCAATGTTTACATATCTGCTGACGGCTATGGAAGCCGACATGTTCCGGCTCCTTAACAATCAGCTATTCACAGGTTAAGGACGTCGGCAGGCACCCACGCCTTAACAACCAGCATCTTTGTGCCGTGCGACTCCAAAAATGCACCTAAAATCACGCCCTCTGTTGACTTAAATGGAAGGTGCATCTTTGGTGCGCTTTTGAAAAGCACACCAAAGATGCTACATGCAGTAATTTTCAAACCGCAGAGCAAAACGCAGCAGCGCAGGAATGTGAAAAGTAATATAGGATTTTAATAATAATAATAATTTTGATGCGCTTTTGTCATGCTGGAAATGTGCCTTCTAGCTTGGCAAAGGTGTGAAAGGTCCCTAAAGGGAAGAAGTGAAGGAAACCATGGAACAGTATTTGATCATTTTGTAGTGTAAATAAAGCTAGACTGCCAATGGTTTGGTAAATTGTAGATTATGAATAATTAACTTATGATGATATGTACCACATCTACCACAGTAATGAGGAAATTTGTGTTTTGAGTTTGTAAAATATTGTACATTAAAGCAGACCTTCAGTCATTTTTTCAACTTTCCATCTATGAAATCTTCTGCCCTTGTTGTTATTTTAACTTTGGATAGTAAAACGTTTTTTTTTTCTGCCAGTAAATCCCTTATACAGCCCACTTCCTGTTTCTTGTCTGGTCATTGGCCTAGGCTTATGACATCATACACAGCTCTCTCTCTCAGTCTCCTGAGAGTTTGCCAGGAAGGGAGAGGGGATGAGTCATAAAAGGGCCAATGAAAGCTGCAGGGCTGCAGAGCTGGAGGTGTGCCGCTGTGTGAATCTAGGAAGTGAACAGGCAGCAGCTTTAGCTGCCCACAGTTAAAATGGCTGCAGCCAGACTCAGTGGAGGGAGATTTCTGCAGTATATTTGGAAAGTACAGAATCACAGAATATATAAAATAATATGCAGAGTGCTTGAAGGGAAGCTTCAGAATGGCAAAGATGTTTTTATTACAAATTATGTTAGCAGACTGCAGTTCCTCTTTAATAAAATTAATTTTGTATTTTTGTAAAATTATCTGGTTAATTATCTGGTCTTACAGTGACTTTAAAGGCAGAAGATGCATTCTGTGCATTGAGGTAAAAACCTGTGTGCACTCCCCCTTCCCCCTTTATACTTACCTGAGCCCCATTTCAATCCAGCGATGTGCATGAGAGCGGCAGCTCTCCTGGGTCTCAGTCTTCTCATTGGCTCACACAGCAGCAAGAGCCATTGTCTCCTGCTGCTGTCAATCCCAGCCAATGAGCCAATGAGGAGAGAGTGGGGGATGAGGACGAGCCCGCTCCGTGTGTGAATGGACAATGTCCATTCGCAGGATTGCAGCTCGGGAGTGAACCTGCTAAAGTGCCCCCATAGCAAGGGGCTTGCTACTGGTTGGCATGGTGGAGGAGCCAGGACTGTTGTG
The DNA here is from genome assembly GCA_037952925.1 of Lithobates clamitans. Lineage (NCBI taxonomy): Eukaryota > Metazoa > Chordata > Amphibia > Anura > Ranidae > Lithobates > Lithobates clamitans. The sequence continues at coordinate 238,354 of JBBGZY010002095.1, read as the reverse complement.
TTCAACTATGTGATTTATTATCGCTCTGTGTCTTTAAGCTCTGTTTCCTTCTGTCTAGCTGAACTCTCTCTCCCACCTATTCCCCTCCCCTTCCTGTCTGATTCATTTGCTCAGTATACCATCATTGCTGTAACGTCTTTCCATGTGGCTTATAACACCAACGTTTTACTACCTATGAATATCCATCATTAAACAGAACATTGGAAAGTATGCATCATCTGTCACTCCATACAGTGAGTTTATTCATTGAGTTAAGCTGTCTGAGTTGATGCAAGGGATAAATAGAACACCAGGTCGTGTAAGCCCTATATGAAGCTGGAGATAAAGTTTATGGCAGGGATATGCAATTAGCGGACCTCCAGCCGTTGCAAAACTACAAGTCCCATCATGCCTCTGCCTCTGGGTGTCATGCTTGTGGCTGTCAAAGTCTTTCTATGCCTCATGGGACTTGTAGTTCTGCAACAGCTGGAGGTCCGCTAATTGCATATCCCTGCCCTATATGAAGCTGGAGATAAAGTTTATGGCCTTGTAGTTGAGTCAGAACAAGGACCGCTGGCAAGGGACCCAAAAAGAAGAGGATGGGAGCTGCTTGTGCAAAACCATTACACAGAGCAAGCAAGTATAATATGTTTGTTATTTAATAATAAGAATAAAAAATCCAACCTTTAGAACCCCTTTAAGTATATTTTACTAATGTGCTGTATTAGAAGCATCCTATATATAAACTTTATAATTGTTTTGAATATTGAAGAGGATAGTCCTTATGAACATGGTAATAACATTAATACCTTTTCTTCTATAACAAGATTAATAATTTTTTTTGTTTTTTTGTTAAAGGATTCAGGAAGATGATAAAGACCTGAATGACTCGATGAAGGTCCAGGGACACCTCACACGGATGTCCAGATTCCAGGACAGACAGCTGCAGCTCCGGATAGGTGCTGGGTTCTGGGGTGGAGACCACCTGGGGGTCCTGTTCAACACACTCCTCTGTATCCACACTAACGGCAGAAGAAACCAAGAAGGAAGATCATTCAGTTAAAATGGATTTAAATGGTTCCGACAACAAAATTTGTTTCTGGTCAACTGGCTCCTCAGTCACGCATGTGAAAGTTGTTCTTCCATCTGCAAGTGACAAGCCACACATCTACTGACCCCCCATGGATCAGATAACATCTTTAGGATGAATTGGAATGGCGATAGGAGAACCAGATCTCACAAATGGTCAAAAATCCCCACAGACACCCTCCAAAATCTTGTGGAAAGTCTTTCCTAGAAGAGTGGAGGATGTTATAGCCACAAAGGGAGACCAACTCCATACCAATGCAGATGGTTTTGGAATCTAAAGGTCCAACAAGCTCTTGTACAGCGGGGAAAATAATGATTTGTACCCCCTGCAGATTTTGAAAGTTTGCCCAAAGAATCAAAGGTTCTATATTTTTTATCATAGGTGTTTTTAATATGTAAAAGACAGATTATCAGCCAAAAATCCAGAAAAAACACATGATACAAATGTTATAAATGGAATTGCAGTTAAGTGAGTAAAAGAAGTATTTGATCCCCAAACATAAAAAAAAAAAAAAGAATAATGCCACGTACACACGATCAGAAATTCCAACAAGAAAAGTCCGATGTGAGCTTTTGGTCGGAAATTCCGACCATGTGTATGCTCCATCGGACTTCTGCTGTCGGAATTCCCGCCAAAAAAAAAAAAAAAAAAAAGATTGAGAGCAGGTTCTCTATTTTTCCGACAGAAAAAGTTCCTATCGGAAATTCCGATCGTCTATAGCAACTAAGACGTGCAAAATTCCTATGCATGCTCGGAAACAATTCGACGCATGCTCGGAAGCATTGAACTTCATTTTCTCAGCTCGTCGTAGTTTTGTACGTCACCGCGTTCTCGACAGTCGAAGGTTCAGAGAACTTTTATGTGACCGTGTGTATGCAAGGCAAGCTTGAGCGGAATTCCGTCGGAAAAACCATCCAAGGTTTTTCCAACGGAAATTCTGATCGTGTGTACGCGGCATTTGTAGTTGGCAGAGAAACCCTTGTTGGCAAGCACAGAGGTCAGACGTTTCTTGTAGTTGGTGACCAGGTTTGCACACATCTCAGGAGGGATTTTGGTCCACTCTTCTTTACAGGTCTTCTCTAAATCCTTAAGGTTTCTTGGCTTTTGCTACTCAAAGTTTCAGCTCCCTCCATAAATTTTCTGTAGGATTAAGGTCTGGAGACTGGAAAGGCCACTCCATGACTTTAATGTGCCTCTTTTTTGAGCCGCTCCTTTCTTGCCTTGGAGGTATTTTTTTGGGTCATTGTCATGCTGGAAGACCCATCCATGACCTATCTTCAGTGTTCTGGCTGAGGGAAGAAGGTTCTCATCCAAGATTTTACAATACATGGCCCCGTCCATTGGCCCCTCAATGCAGAAAATTCGGCCTTTACCTTTAGCAGAGAAACAGCCCCAAAGCATAATGTTTCCACCTCCATGTTTGACTGTAGGGATGGTGTTCTTAGGGTCATAGTCAGCATTTTTCTTCCTCCAAACACGGCGAGTCGAGTTAATGCCAAAAAGCTCAATTTGGGTCTCATCTGATCACAGGACTTTCTCCCAATCCTTCTCTGAATCATTTAGATGTTCATTGGCAAACTTCAGACAGGCTGTACATGTGTCTTCTTGAGGAGAGGGACCTTGTGGGTGCTGCAGGATTTCAATCCATGGCGGCGTATTGTGTTACCAACGGTTTGTTTGGTGACTTTGGTCCCAAGTGCCTTGAGATCCTTCATAAGCTCCTCCCGTGTAGTTCTGGGCTGGTCCCTCACTTATTTCATGATCATCCTCACCCCATGAGGCGAAATCTTGCATGGAGCTCCAGACTGATTTGTATTTCTTCCATTTGAGATTAATCGCTCCAGTTGTCTCCTTCCCATCAAGCTTCTTGTTGATGGTCTTGTAGCCAATTCCAGCCTTGTGCAGGTCTACAATCTTGTCCCCAACATCCTTTGACAGCGCTTTGGTCTTGCCCATGATGGTGAGGTTTGAATGGAAGAAAGATTCTGTGAACAGGTCCTTTATACATAAAACGAGTTGTCATTGGGAGTGCCTTCTTACATTGACAGGACTAATCTGTATACCACATGAGGACCTACTGTAGCCAGTCTGTGGGAGCCAGAATTATTGTTGGTTGGTAGGGGATCAAATACTTATTTTACTCACTCAACTTCAACTCCATTTACAACATTTGTATCGTGTTTTTTCTGGATATTTGGTTGATATTTTGTCTCTATCATATAAAATACACCTAAGATTAAAAATTAGAGACCTTGCATTTCTATGTAAGTGGGCAAAATTACAAAATCTGCAGGGGATCAAATAATTAATTTTTCACACTTTAGATGTTGACAAACTTTGCTGACTTCCACTTCCTAACCACCCCATTTGGCTGCCAGGAGCAAAGAGAAGTCACAACTCTTCTGCTCCCATGTGACACTGCTGGGTGCCTGAGCAGCCAGTCATTACGTGGAAGGACTATGCACTAGGAAGGGTAGCAAGTCATATTCCCCCTATACCCACAAGTACTGGGCATGTCTCTGCACTCCACCAAGTCAGAGTGACAGGAGAGCAAAAATCAAGGAGAGTATGTGAAGCTGGTAAGGGGGGGGGGGGCTGTAAAGAGAACCTGTGCTTTGCCCTGCATTAACAAAGCACAGGTTCACTTAAAGTGATTGTAAAGGCTCGTTTTTTTTTTAAATAACAAACATGTTCTACTTACCTCCTCTGTGCAGTTGGTTTTGCACAGAGCAGCCTGGATCCTCCTCTTCTCGGGTCCCTCTTTGCTGCTCATAGACCCTCCCTCCTTTGAGTGCCCCCCCAGCCAGCAGCTTGCTACAGGGGTCACCCAAGCAGAGTTAGAATTCCGTGTATCCATTCAGACACGGTGACCCAACCTGGCCCCGCCCCCTCTCTTCCCTGATTGGCCGAGACAGAGCAGTCAATTGTCAGTCAGCCAATCAGGAGGAGTGTACTGGATGGCTGAGGGGATCGTGGACATCGCTGGAGAGAGAAAAAGCTAAGGTAGGTAATTAGGGGGTGCTAGTGGAGGCTGCTACACACAGAAGGTTTTTTTTATCTTAATGCATAGAATGCATCAAGATAAAAAACCTTCTGCCTTTACAACTCCTTTAAAGAGGAGTTCTACCCAAAAGTGGAACTTCCGCTTATTTGCTTCCCCCCTCCCCCTCCGGTGCCACATTTGGCACCTTTCAGGGGGGAGGGGAGAACCTCTGAAGATGGCGCCGTCCCTCATAAGTTAGGCTCCTCCTTCCCTCCATCGCCGAGCCAATTAGAAAGCGCAGTGCACTTCGCCCATGCACAGTAGGAAACCGTTTGTGAAGCCGAAATGCTTCATTGGCGGTCTCCCTTAGTGGCGGCGGCAGCACCCGACAGCCGATCCGAAGATCAGCTGGGGTGCCAACATAGCGGGCAACCTGGACAGTGTCCCAATATGAAAAGTCAGCAGCCACAGTATTTGAAGCTGCTGACTTTGAATTTTTTTCCCCAGGCTGGACCTCCTCTTTAAACTGAAATTCCAGGCTAAACAAAAAAATTTTAAAAAATGCTCCACCCCCCCTCCCCTCCTAACACCTATGCTGACCACCCTGTGTAAAAAAGATGAATATACTTACCTATTTTCAGCCCACTCAGGTCCAATCACCTGATAAGTCTACACTGTCGGCTAGCGGTGGCTGAAGGAGAGAGGACGGAGTGCTAACAATGGATGGACCATAGGAGCCAATGGGTGATGTCACCGCTCCCAGGCATCCCAGCTTCTATTGAGAGCGCTTTCTTCTTTCTGCAGCCACCACTGGCTGACAGAGGGGATCACATCCTCCTTGGCTAACCTGTAGATGCTATGACACCTTTAAAAGGATAAGTTCACATTTAGCAACATGTTACACCCATTGTGACAGCAGGCAGGATCCTTTCTCCGAACCTGCTGTCAGAATCCAAATGAAGCGCAGCTGTGCGGAGCTCCGCCCCACGCGGCCACGTCATTCATTCACTCTGAATGAATAGATCACAAGTACTGTCAGCCTTTGCAGCAGACAGCTTGTAGTTCTCAATGAGCTGTGAGGGTGCTGGTGAGCCCTCTCGTAGTTCATTGATCTTCCTGGACTTCTGTAACTGTCTGCCCATATGGGAGGTACAGGCAGACAGCTGTACTGACAGTCTGCAGGAGCCTGACATTGCACCCCCGATCACAGTTGCAACGCATTAGGCTCCCAAGAAGAAAAAAAAATAAATGCATTTTTTTTAACCTGCAAAAAAACGTGCATTTGTTATATTTTCACTTCACTTCTGTATTAAAGTCGTTGCAGGAGCAAAGCAAAAATTAAAACTTGGATAAAAAAAACATTTATGGAAAACAAGAAAAAGCTTTAGCGTCCGATTCAGTGAAAAGGCAACAAAAACCGTTGCTGAGAGTTCCACATTAAAACAGAAACACTACCATGAAGCATTGGATGTGTACAAAACATGAAGAGGGACCTGTGATGGTCTGTAGTCAATACCTGGACTCTGAGTGCAGGACAGACCCGTCTTTAGCCGCCACCTCGTCTTCTTGCTCCAGGCTGCCGATGCGGAAGCTGGCCTTGTGTACCCGTCTGTTGAGAGAGGGTCGGGGAGGAGACCCTTGTGTCTCTCGGAAGCCTCGGAGATGGCCACACAGCGTCATCAGGAAGTTGGTGATATCGACCTCCTGCAGCTGCTCTTCGCAATAATCCACCGCCGTCAGGAGGTCTTGGTGTGACACCCAGAGAGACTGCTGAAGCGCTTTGAACAGGCCTGGAAAAACACCATGGTGGGGGGGGATTAGTATCATGGGAACAGCTTCAGTAAACTTGTAGTCCAACAGGAGAGAACTCAGGCAACACTTTTTGAGATTTCAGTACAAAAGAGGCATCCTATAATAACAAGCGAAAGAGGGCGCCTCCATCTGAGTGTAAACCGTGTACAAAAAATATAAAATCATTTAAAAAAAAAGAAATGCACTCACAGAATGTGAAAAAGAAATCAGCATACCATCAGTGGGGGGTTTGTCATCTGGAGGGTTGCAGAGCTCAGCTGGGAAGCTGCTGTGTCAATGCAAAAGGAGGACGGTTGTAATATTTCCCTCTATGGTTTGACAAAGGAGCAGAGGGCCGAATTGCATAACCACGCCCTCCTTGCGGAGTGATGTGATCGCTGATCAGAGCCTAGTTTTGCCAAGCGGGCTGAGGATACTCGGGAGCCGCTGCACAAGTCGGACAAGCCTGCGCTCCAGCTCCCTGCGCTCCAGCAGTCATTCCTTTTCATCCACACAGCAGCTTCCCGGCCAAACTCTGCATCCGCCCGCCGCTTGCCAGCCGACCTCTGCCACCGTCCAGGTGACAACTCTCCCACTGATGTTATGCCGATTTCTACCTTACATTCTGTGAGTGCATTACTTTTTTGTGATTTTATATTTATTGTGCACGGTTTACACTCAGATGGAGGCGCCCTCTCTTGCTTGTTCTTAACGACTTCCCCTCCGCCCTATAGCAGTTTTACTGCTACAGGGTGGCACCTGATCACATACTTATACGCGGTCTGACACTCCCAGGTAGGGGGCACATGTGAGCCTGCTAGCGGCTCGCTCCTGCTGTGATTATACATGGTGGGAGCCGATCTGCGGGTACCGCGAACTTGATGTCACGCCGGCACCTGACAATCTTTAGGCAGAGAGCCAGAAAGGCGATCTGCCTATGTATGCAAAGCAGGGAACAAATTCCATCTCTTCCCCTAGTAAAAACATCTCACACAGTACACTAAAAACACTGGCTAGGCTCACATTTAACCTTTTGACCGCCGTAGATGTTAAATCCCTTCCCAGCCAGTGTCATCAGAACAGTGACAGTGCATATTTTTAGCACTGATCACAGTATTAGTGTCGCTGGTCCCCAAAAAGTGTCAAAAGTGTTAGTGTCTGACTGTTCGCCGCAATATCGCAGTCCCGCTATAAGTCGCTGATCGCCATTATCACTATGTAAACAAGGCAGATCGCCGTTCTGTCAGTAGGGAAGGCACGGAACCGGTGTTCCTGCAATGCAGGAACACAGGATCCATGCCTTCCCCCAAATAAAAGCACCTCCCACTGGCTAGGCACACAGTTAACCCTTTGATTGCCCCTGATGTTAACCCCTTTCCAGCCAGTGTCATTAGAATAGTGACAGTGCATTTTTCCTTTTTTTTTAGCACTGATCACTGTATTAGTATCACTGGTCCCCCAAAAAGTGTCAAAAGTGTCAGCTAGGTGTCCGCCGCAACATCACAGCCCCGCTGATCGCCGTCATTACTAGTACAAAATAAATAACTAAAAATATCCCATAGTTTGTGGAGGCTATAACTTTTGCACAAACCAATCAATATACACTTATTGGGATTTTTTTTTTTAAATCAAAAATACGTAGCGGAATACATATTGTCATAAATTGATGAAAAAATTAGATTTTTTATTTTTTTTGGATTTGTTTTATAGCAGAAAGTAAAAAAAAAATTTTTTTCTTTTCAAAAGTGTCCGTCTTTTTTTTTTTTTTTTTGTTTATAGTGCAGCAAATAAAGGCAGAGGTGATCAAATACCACCAAAAGAAAGCTCTATTTATGGGGGGGGGGACGTCAATTTTATTTGGGTACAACGTCGCACGACCGTGCAATTCTCAGTTAAAGTAGCGCAGTGCTGTATTGCAAAAAATGGCCTGGTCATGAAAGGGGGGGGGGGGGGTTAACCTTTCCGGAGCTGAAGCACTTAAGGGTTCCAGAGGACAACAATTCCTCTTATTTGTAGGACGGACTTTTATACGGGGCATCCAAAACTGCTAAACATGAATTGTATAAAAGTATAAATTTTATTTAAAATTGTACATTAGGTTCACTCAAGACCAGGGGTCTCAAACTGGCGGCCCTCCAGCTGTTGCAAAACTACAAGTCCCATCAGGCATTGCAAGGCTGACAGATACAAGCATGACTCCCACAGGCAGAGGGATGATGGGACTTGTAGTTTTACAACAGCTGAAGGGCCTCCAGTTTGAGACCCCTGATCAAGACCTTTTCTAGGGGAGCTGCCACCTTCTGAGCGATTGTCATACACATCCATCCTCCATTTGGTACTTACCTTTGTTTTTTGGGGGGGCATAGTCCTATATCTGTTCTTGTTCAGAAGAAGCATCATGTTGTCATTCAAACAGGAAGTTTACAGCACTGGACTTATGGAAGATTAACACATTTGTACTTGCAGCATTTTTAAAAAGGATAAAAATGTGCATGTATTAAAAAATAAATAAATAAAATGTACCACTTTTTTTTTTTGTGTGACATTTTTGCCCTAAAATCTTAACCTCTCTAACAGGTCAGTGTTCACAATAAGAATTACAAAGCCCATTCTATAGATCCCCCCCAGCCGGGAGGTAGTCCCACCTTTCACATAACACTGGTGATAATGCTCCTGCAGCAGGATGCAATGGCTGGCAAGTTCCTTTTGTCGGTGGCGTATGAAGGAATTGGCTGCCTGACGTTCTTGCGACAGAGACCTGCGAGGATGCAGAAGATTAATTACAGAGTAGATTACACAGTAAAACCTTGGATTGCGAGCAGAATTCGTTCTGGAAACATGCTTGTAATCCAAAGCGCTTGTATATCAAAGCAAATTTCCCCATAAGAAATAATGGAAACTCAAATGATTCGTTCCACAACCATTTATTCATAAGTCCTTCAATTTATAGTCCATATAAAAAGATTATAGCAATGTGATCGGTTGTGTAACCGTAAAATGTCCATCTACAAATGGAAGCCTCCACAAGGGGAATAGAAGCAAAATCCAGCAGGAGCTCCAGAGTATAAAAGAGAAGAGAGGAGCCTCTAAGTGTAGCAATATGTTGCTAAATGTTGGACCTTCATTAAATGTAACCATATTGCTACACTTAGAGGCGCCTCTCTTCTCTTTTATACTCTGTTGTGACATGACGCTACTCTTATATCAAGACATCGCTTGTATATCAAGTCAAAATGTATTAAAAAATGTTGCTTGTCTTGCAAAACGCTCTCAAACCAAGTTACTCTCAATGCAAGGTTGTATTGTACAGTCATTAGTAAAATGACCACAAGCACATATTTGTATATACTGTAGATTATAGTAAACCCTACTAATTAAAATAGGGGGGGTAAAATCAAAATGGCTTTGAACAAAGACCTGCACATAGACATGAGATGACAAAATGAGGAACGTCCTGCTTGTGGGTATTGTTTCTAGTGTGTTACTTCAGCTTCCAGGGTCAAAAACAACAAAAAGTAGGTTTTCGAGTGTCCATAAGGACCCATTTACATCTCTGCATTGTGTTAGGGGAGCCCATGTACTTGAATGGGCTTCCCAGCTGACCAGAAAGGCGCATGCATGATTTTCAGCAACACATCAGAGCACAATGCCTGGTATTGCATTGCTGACCGTTGTGATGCGATACAACACAAGTGAGATGGGGGGGGGGGGGGGCATAGAGAATATGACACTGCAGTCCAATAACATGCATAACATGCAATGCCGTACAAAGCAACTGTGTGAATCTACCCCAAGGCCCCTTTCACATGTGCGGATCCGTTTTCAGACATCCGCCTGCTCAGCAGGGATCGATCCATTTTATTCCCGCTGAGTCGGCGGTTGACAAGCCCATCCTCTACACACTGTGCAGAGACGGACCTGTCAGATCTCCGCTCACCTCTATGGAGGTGGGGAATTGGATGAAAACTGACCCTCCTGTCCTTCCAAACAAAGGGCCGGTTTACTGTCATTCAGACTTTAGGGGGGCCAGACTGTGAACATCGGGAATACAAAATGTTCCAGCATCAGTTGGAGTAAACGATTCCCCAGGTTTGGTGTCATTGGGAGGAATTGTGCCCCATCATTGGTGTCATTGGGAGAAATTGTGCCTCATCATTGGTGTCATTGAGAGAAATTGTGCCCCATCGTTGGGGCCCACAGTTGGTGTCATTGGTAAGAACTGTGCCCCAACGTTGGTGTCATTGGGAGGAACAGTGCCCCATCGTTGGTGTCATTGGGAGGAACAGTGCCCCATCGTTGGTGTCATTGGGAGGAATAGTGCCCCATCGTTGGTGTCATTGGGAGGAACTGTGCCCCATCGTTGGTGTCATTGGGAGGAATTGTGCCCCATCGTTGGTGTCATTGAAAGGAATAGTGCCTCATCGTTGGTGTCATTGGGAGGAATTGTGCCCCATCCTTATTGTCATTGGGAGGAATTGTGCCCCATCGTTGGTGTCATTGGTAAGAACTGTGCCCCATCGTTGGTGTCATTGGTAAGAACTGTGCCCCATCGTTGGTGTCATTGGTAAGAACTGTGCCCCATCGTTGGTGTCATTGGGAGGAATAGTGCCCCATCGTTGGAGTCATTGGACCCCACTGTCGGTGTCAGTGAATGAAATCGGGCCAGATAAAAGCAAGCAAAGGGCCGCATCCGGCCCGCGGGCCACAGTTTGGAGACCACTGCGATAGAATAGGGTTTCAATCCATCTGGATTTAGTGGATTGGGGCGGATCGGATGTCAGAGGACATGTCACCGCTGACATCTGTCGCTCCATAGAGATGTATGGAGCGACCGCTCAGGTCTGCCTGAAAAAAACAACAGGCGGATCTGAACGGGCGGCACCTGTGAAGGGGCCCTAAACCTCAACACTTCATTTATCTTCTCCCCAACACTAATATCTGTACAGAGCCCTTAAGTCTTAAGCCTCGTACACACGGTATGACTGGTGGCCGGGGATTGTCTGTTGACTGACTGTTGTCCTAAAATCTGACCGTTAGTACGCTCCTTTTGACAATTGTTGTCCAACTTTCGGCCAACAAATGTTGGATGGCAGGCTAGTACATTTTCGGCGGACAACGGTCTGACACCAACGGTGGGGACACCAACATTTTTGAATTTCCAAATTTCTGAAATTACAAATTTTCGTAAATTTGAAAATTCAGAAATTCAAAGTTTCGGCAATTGAAAAATTTGGAAATTTAGGAATGAACGAATTTGTCAAAATACGAATTCAGGAAATAAACAAATTGCACATGTCTAATAGGCATTGTTCTCCTGGGATAATGCCGGGGCCAGGACTATCTGATCAGCACATCAATAGGCATGCTTGGTAGAAACAAATGCTACATTATCATCATTTAGTGATCTCATGTCCAGGGCTAGCTGTTCATCACATATCAGAATGCCTAGGTAGTTGGTCATGTGATCTCCGCCAAGGGGAATAATCTGAATTCAGATTGGCTGATCCACTTCTAAAACAAATGACGTGTTCCAGTGCCTCGGTCCTCACATGTGACACTAGAGGGAGTCTGGGGTTCCATTTCCTCCTTACTCTGGTAAGACACAATACATATGTAGCTTATATTAAATAAAAACTCCAGGCAAACAGCTGAATATACAACCGAAATACATATCATTTTACTGCTTTACCTACCAAAACATCAAAACAGCCCCAGATACTGTACAGTCCTACAGAAAAATCCCACTGCACAGCCACACAGGTTGCAGTTCCTAGGGATGGACAGGTAATGAAGGAGAGTATCCCCAGGGATGGACAGGAAGTGAAGGAGAGCATCCCCTGAGATGGACAGGAAGTGAAGGAGAGTATCCCCAGAGATGGACAGGAAGTGAAGGAGAGTATCCCCAGAGATGGACAGGAAGTGAAGGAGAGTATCCCCAGGGATGGACGGGAAGTGAAGGAGCGTATCCCCAGGGATGGACGGGAAGTGAAGGAGCGTATCCCCAGGGATGGACGGGAAGTGAAGGAGCGTATCCCCAGGGATGGACGGGAAGTGAAGGAGCGTATCCCCAGGGATGGACGGGAAGTGAAGGAGCGTATCCCCAGGGATGGACAGGAAGTGAAGGAGAGTATCCCCAGGGATGAACAGGAAGGGAAGGAGAGTATCCCCAGGGATGGACAGGAAGTGAAGGAGCGTATCCCCAGGGATGGACAGGAAGGGAAGGAGAGTATCCCCAGGGATGGACAGGAAGTGAAGGAGAGTATCCCCAGGGATGGACAAGAAGTGAAGGAGAGTATCCCCAGGGATGAACAGGAAGGGAAGGAGAGTATCCCCAGGGATGGACAAGAAGTGAAGGAGAGTATCCCCAGAGATGGACAGGAAGTGAAGGAGAGTATCCCCAGGGATGGACGGGAAGTGAAGGAGCGTATCCCCAGGGATGGACGGGAAGTGAAGGAGCGTATCCCCAGGGATGGACGGGAAGTGAAGGAGCGTATCCCCAGGGATGGACAGGAAGTGAAGGAGAGTATCCCCAGGGATGAACAGGAAGGGAAGGAGAGTATCCCCAGGGATGGACAGGAAGTGAAGGAGCGTATCCCCAGGGATGGACAGGAAGGGAAGGAGAGTATCCCCAGGGATGGACAGGAAGTGAAGGAGAGTATCCCCAGGGATGGACAAGAAGTGAAGGAGAGTATCCCCAGGGATGAACAGGAAGGGAAGGAGAGTATCCCCAGGGATGGACGGGAAGTGAAGGAGCGTATCCCCAGGGATGGACAGGAAGTGAAGGAGAGTATCCCCAGGGATGAACAGGGAGGGAAGGAGAGTATCCCCAGGGATGGACGGGAAGTGAAGGAGCGTATCCCCAGGGATGGACAGGAAGTGAAGGAGCGTATCCCCAGGGATGGACAGGAAGTGAAGGAGAGTATCCCCAGGGATGAACAGGGAGGGAAGGAGAGTATCCCCAGAGATGGACAGGAAGTGAAGGAGAGTATCCCCAGGGATGGACAGGAAGTGAAGGAGAGTATCCCCAGGGATGAACAGGAAGGGAAGGAGAGTATCCCCAGGGATGGACAGGAAGTGAAGGAGAGTATCCCCAGGGATGGACAGGAAGTGGAGAGTATCCCTAGGGATGAACAGGAAGGGAAGGAGAGTATCCCCAGAGATGGGCAGGAAGTGAAGGAGAGTATCCCCAGAGATGGACAGGAAGTGAAGGAGAGTATCCCCAGGGATAGACAGGAAGTGAAGGAGAGTATCCCCAGGGATGAACAGGAAGGGAAGGAGAGTATCCCCAGAGATGGACAGGAAATGGAGAGTATTCCCAGAGATGGACAGGAAGTGAAGGAGAGTATCCCCAGGGATGGACAGGAAGTGAAGGAGAGTATCCCCAGGGATGGACAGGAAGTGAAGGAGAGTATCCCCAAGGATGCACAAACGGCAACAAAATAACCTGAAAGGCAAAAAAAGAAAAATGGAGCTGCTCAACTACAAAGAGCCCAAGGTACATTTATTAGTATCACCCAACACAGAGAAAATCCACACTGTGGGGCATAATGAAAGAATCCCACAGGAGGTCATGATTAAAGGGGTTGTAAACCCTCATGTTTTTTCATTCTATGCAGTAAGGTGAAAAACTTTCTGTCATGCAGCAGCCCCCCCAGAGCCCCCCGTTTTACTTAGCTGAACTTGTTCTTACTCGCCCCGGGGGACAAACACACCAGTTCTAGCCGCTGTCTCATGTCCTGATTGGATAGATTGATAGCAGGCGCAGCCATTGGCTCCCACTGCTGTCAATCAAATCCAATGACGCGGGAGACGGGGCCGAGTCCTGTTGTCTGTCAATAGGCGCAGCAGCATCACACGGGAGCGCGCCTGCACGGGTGTCCCGAATGAGAGCGCTTCTTCGAAGGGGCACTCGAGAAGAGGAGGAGCTGCGAGCGCTGCTGAGGGACCCCAGGAGGAGGAGGATCGGGGGCCACTCTGTGCATAACCAACTGCACAGAGGAGGCAAGTATGACATGTTTGTTATTTAAAAAAAAACAAAAAAAAACAAAAAACAAGGGTTTAGTAATCCTTTAAGCGCTGATGTAGCGTGAAACGCGTAGACTTTTCTCATGCCTCACAGTGTCTTGCTATGTTGTTTTTATGACTCAATAAAGATGGACTTTTTCGGAGTGAAGATGTCCAACCTCTGTTACATAGTAGGTGAAGTTGAAAAAAGACACAAGCCCATCAAGTCCAACCTCTGTAAATATATAAAATCAAGGTAATTACAGCTCCAGGTGGTATCGCTTGTATTCACACCGTCCTAGTAGTAGGAGATGAAGGGTGCCGGCTCAGCAAAGTCAAATGGCAGAAAATGGGAAAAAGGACGGCTGCACTCCAAAATAATGCCTATTGAATAAAACTTAATCCATACATCAATCGGAGACACAGGTCCAGATGATAACTAACGTGTTTCGCACCCTTAAAGGCACTTAATCATGTAAATACATATGACTAAGCTCCTGTTGGAGTGAAACCCGCGAGGAGCAGGTGGGTTCTCTCTGTATCGGGTCATACCAATGAATGTACTTTGGACTCTATGAAGATCAGCGGCTCAATTTTACTTATATTGCCTTTGATGATAACGGATCATGGACTGTATCGGGATCCAGAATCCTTTGGTTGGGTGAGCCGTGAGGAAAGCCTTATGGTTGGGATTTACTGCAAATCAAAATACCCGGGTTTTAACCTTCCCCTACTCTACCCACAACTAAAAATAAAAATCTTGGGCAGTACACATTCTTTAATTAGACTTCCTGGTTAATCATTTCAGATTCCCATGTCGCCTCTCCTGCCTCATAAGACCACATTCATCACCTCTCTCCAGTACAGGGAGCTGACCCAGGAGGCAAAGGCTCGTTCATATGTGCGGTAATACTGACAACCCACCGCAGATTTGTGCTTTCCCCAATCACCTGATTTACCCCTCAAAATGCCGACCCACCACGCTACAAACCTATGCATTGCACCTGGTTGCAAGGCGGTTGTGGCACGGCCCTATTGAATGTGAAAGGATCATGGCCATGGCATAGCTACAGCCCTGAGAGGCTGCATTTCTGTGCTTAGGTCATCAGACGAGGGGCAGTAAAACCGCAGCTCAACGACTCTTCAGCTGCCCACGTGAAGCAGTCCTTACTGAGCAGCAAAGAGGACACATCCTTCAGCACATAAAACATTCAATGATATATGTATTTCAAAAGTGTTGTTGGCGGTTTGCCTGGAGTTTGACTTTAATACGAGGAAAGGACTGGCTCTGTACACATTGTAGAATAATCTATAATAGAGATGGTGACCTGGATGCATTGTAATCTCATAATGATGCTTTTATCATTCACCATATACAGGAAGGTTGTAGTTTAAGTGATACTTTATATGAAGTAACTGAAGTTACTAAAGATGCCAGCTTTTAGATCCCTTTCTCAGGCTTTATAGAATTCTCAAGGAATCTGAGGAAGGGATCTAAGAGGTCCCAAACGCTTACATCTCTGATAACTTAAAAGTACAGACTCTACAATTTCTGAACATGACAAAAAAATACAAACACAAGCCAACAGCAGACATTAGGAATGTAATAAAAAAAAAAAAAAACATTGTGCAGAGTGTTCAGGTGCTGGAACCCAGACTAGCCACATCTTCGGTTATAAGGAATAAGGCAAGTGTGTCTTCTTCACCTTCTTGTCTGTAGGTGTCCCCAGCTGTGGGTGTCTTGGAAGAAAATGGATCCGGGATTAGCACTGCTCAGCCATTCCCAGGAAGCTTTGTATTTTCTGAGTACAAAGCTTTATTTTGTCAAGTACAAAGCTTCCTCTGAATGGCTGAAGTGGCGTGGTGGGCGCATGATAAAGCAATCTCCACTTGAGCCATTCAGAGGAAGACTTGTACTCATTCAAAAAATACAAAGCTTCCTGGGAATGGCTGAGCAGTGCTTAACCCGACTCGATTTTGCTCCGGGACTCCTACAGCTGGGAAAACCTACAGATATCAGATGAAGAAGCCCAGGGTTTGAGAAAGGAGTGTGCATGCTCTGAAACGCATAGCAACACCCTGCCATGCTCCCATTGTGATGTCATCGCTGCCCAGGGAGGCCAATGGTTTCAGCGTGGTTCCAGAAGCGACAGAGCATGTTGTCAATGCCAGAGACTAATACACCAGGCGGGCAGCTGCCTAAGAGATGGGCACAGGACTGAATGTAGCGGTCTGGATGTAACCAATCTATGTGAATTGCCAATGTGATGTAAAAGGGGGGAATGTGATGTAAAAAGGGGGAATGTGATGTAAAGGGGAGGGATATGATATAAAGGGGAGGGATATGATATAAACGGGAGGGATATGATATAAAGGGGAGGGATATGATATAAAGGGGAGGGATATGATATAAATGGGAGGGATATGATATAAAGGGGAGGGATATGACATAAAGGGGAGGGATATGACATAAAGGGGAGGGATATGACATAAAGGGGAGGGATATGACATAAAGGGGAGGGATATGATATAAAAGGGGAGGGATATGAAAAAAAGGGGAGGGATATGAAATAAAGGGGAGGGATATGATATAAAGGGGGGAATGTGATGTTAAGAGAGGACTATGATTTAAAGGGGCTCTAATATGAAGGGGAACCTTGTGTAAAGGGTGGGTAGAGGGGACTGAGTTGTAGCACAAATATCAGATTTGGACCTCTGCTGAAAATATTTTTTACTGGCTGAATTTGAATTTAATACCCCTGGTTTACATGATGCAGGTAAGGATCTGATTGGCTTTGGTGGATTCCAGCAGAACTGAACACAGACCATCTCATTAGTACATAGAACCATGTATGTAAGTTATAAAAAGTAAAAGGACAGCTCCAGCAGCACACAGGTCACACACTCGTGTTCTGCACATGCAGCTTAAGCAGAGGTTACACTGTCCCCACAAGGCCACGCTACCAAATGCCGCACCCAGCACCCAGTTTCCTCCCAGTCCATCTCCTGCATACGCAAAAGCAGCACTGCGTCTTCATACTACCTGGACAGCACCTCCTGGAAGATTTCCCACGTCACTGACTCTTGTCTAAACTCGCTGGGGGAGAGAGGATAGCGTTAGCAGCTCAGGGATCAGTGCTCTGCGTGGAGGACCGGGCAGCAAGCTCTTGGGGTTAAAAGGGGTTGTTCACGCCAGCGGTGTCCAAATTGTATTATAGTGTGCACCCCCTTAAAACCTCAGATGCTAGCCAGGTGCTCCGTCTGGTGGGTGCCATTTTTTCCTAAAGAACAATTTTTGCATATCGATTGACAAGTCATTATATATCTATATGTTCAAGATATTTCTCATACTTTGAAATGATAAAAGTATACATGCTTGAAGAAGATGTGCTTAGCGGTTATAATGCATTTCTTATAGTTTAAAATTAACAAGCAATAACAACCTAAATAAGTTAAAAAAAAGGTTGAAGAGGTGGCAAGACTGCCCTTGTCAGGTATTTTTTAGGTGCCCTGCGTCTCAAGGTTACCACTGACCACCTACGGGGGGGGGGGGGGGGGAACAATGGAAAACTGTGCCAATCGTCAAGGCAAGCTTACAGATGATGCGATTTTCCTTCCTGCAACTATGGGTTGCAGGAAAGAAAACGGCTTGATTCCACATTCAAAACAGCCAGTGTTCATGGGGGGGGATAACGCCCTCCCCGCAGCAATATTGTATTCTAACAGTGGTGGGGAATGGGAAGCATTCTCTGCTGTCTGGGGGGGGTGTTTGGAGCAGGGAGCATTCTGGCAGAACACATGATTACTGCTATCGGCTATAGCCGCCGGTAGCAACTGCATGTAAAAAAAAAAAAAATCTGACAGGCTGGTTGTACCCAAGTCGATCAATGAATCTCAAATCTCACCCGTTCCCTGCTAGGCTGGCCAGATTGAACCCATCTATTGCCGGCTTAACTGACTATTTCTAAAAGAGAGCACTATAGTAGAAAGTCTCAATCTAGCAAGTCTGTAACCTTGGGTGGGAAGTAATATGAAGCTTCGTGCCAACCACTGTAGGCCAAATACAAGAAGAGTGTCGCACAATGTGTGCTCAAGTGTGTGCAATCTGCTAAAAGCACTTCAAGTCATCAGGGCTGGATTTCAGGATAGTCGACATTGGCAGTGGCCTAGGGAGCCAGGGATGGCAAATTGCTACCAACAAATTACATTTCTGGCTATCAGAAACATATTCCAGCTTGTGAGTAAGGCTACGTTTACACATGTCCTGCTGCGGTTTGCAGTCAGGGGTCTAGTGCAGTTTTGTACACTGGTTCTGGTGCAATTCTTGTGACAACACTGAAGAAATGACACTTTGCTACAATGTAAAGTAGTGAGTGTACAGCTTGTATAACAGTGTAAATTTGCTGTCCCCTCAAAATAACTCAACACACAGCCATTAATGTCTAAACCTCTGGCAACAAAAATGAGTACACCCCTAAGTGAAAATGTCCAAATTGGGCCCAAAGTGTGAATATTTTTTGTGACCACCATTATTTTCCAGCACTGCCTTAACCCTCTTGGGCATGGAGTTCACCAGAGCTTCACAGGTTGTCCCCAGAGTCCTTTTCCCCTCCTCCATGATGACATCACGGAGCTGGTGGATGTTAGAGACCTTGCGCTCCTCCACCTTCCATTTGAGGATGCCCCACAGATGCTCAATAGGGTTTAGGTCTGGAGACATGCTTAGCCAGTCCATCACCTTTACCCTCAGCTTCTTTAGCAAGGCAGCGGTCATCTTGGAGGTGTGTTTGGGGTGGTTATCATGTTGGAATACTGCCCTGCGGTCCAGTCTCTGAAGGGAGGGGATCATGCTCTGCTTCAGTATGTCACAGTACATGTTGGCATTCATGGTTCCCTCAATGATCTGTAGCCCCCCAGTGCCAGCAGCACTCATGCAGCCCCAGACCATGACACTCCCACCACCATGCTTGACTGTAGACAAGACACACTTGTCTTTGTCCTCCTCACCTGGTTGCCCCCACACACGCTTGTCACCATCTGAACCAAATAAGTTTATCTTGGTCTCATCAGACCACAGGACATGGTTCCAGTAATCCATGTCCTTAGTCTGCTTGTCTTCAGCAAACTGTTTGCAGACTTTCTTGTGGATCATCTCTAGAAGAGGCTTCCTTCTGGGATGACAGCCATGCAGACCAATTTGATGCAGTGTGCAGCGTATGGTCTGAGCACTGACAGGCTGACCCCCCACCCCTTCAACCTCTGCAGCAATGCTGGCAGCACTCATATGTCTATTTCCCAAAGACAACCTCTGGATATAACGCTGAGCACGTGACCCCACACTTCTTTGGTGGACCATGGCGAGGCCTGTTCTGAGTGGAACCTGTCCTGTTATACCGCTGTATGGTCTTGGCCACCGTGCTGCAGCTCAGTTTCAGGGTCTTGGCAATCTTCTTATAGCCTAGGCCATCTTTATGTAGAGCAACAATTCTTTTTTTCAGATTCTCAGAGAGTTATTTGCCATGAGGTGCCATGTTGAACTTCCAGTGACCAGAGTGAGAGCGATAACAGTAAATTTAGCACACCTGCTCCCCATTCACACCTGAGACCTTGTAACACTAAGTCACATGACACCGGGGAGGGAAAATGGCTAGTTGGGCCCAATTTGGACATTTTCACTTAGGGGTGTACTCACTTTTGTTGCCAGCGGTTTAGACATTAATGGCTGTGTGTTGAGTTATTTTGAGGGGACAGCAAATTTACACTGTTATACAAGCTGTACACTCACTACTTTACATTGTAGCAAAGTGTCATTTCTTCAGTGTTGTCACATGAAAAGATAGAAGAAAATATTTACAAAAATGTGAGGGGTGTACTGACTTTTGTGAGATACTGTATGTATATATATATATATATATATATATATATATATATATATATATATATATATATATATATATATACACACACACACACACACACACAGTAACTGAGCCTAAAAGTTCCAGACTGTTGCTTTGCCCTGCTAGACTAATCCACAGTGTTGCGGTTTCAAAAGAATTTGCATTTCTTTTGGTAGATTAGCGTACATACAGTTCATCCACTCTGGGTCTGTAAACTCAAAATTCAACTTTTAGCAGAGGAGGGTTTGCCTCGCTCTCCCAGTCATCAAATTCTAGTAGTACTGATGCAGAATGTCTAAACCAGCTTTTCTCAGCCTATTTATCCCAGAGGAACCCTTGAAATAATTTGCAGGTCTCAAGGAACCCTTGCACAATCCAATTCATTAGAGCTCAGTGGGAAAAATGCTTCATACTGGTGGCCAGTAGGAAAAATTCCCCCCTTTCCAGCAGGATCAGCATGTCACCCCTAGGGGACAGCAAAAAAGAACATTTGTGTCACGCAGCTGGCTCTGCTTTATGGTATTAGTTCTGGAACTATGCAAGCACCTTCCAAAAGGGATGTCAATCAACCACAGTTCAAAGAATCCCTAGAAAGCTCTGGAGGAACTCTATGGTTCCACAGAACCATGGGTGAATCATAACCCGAAAGCCCATAACCCGTAAACCTAGGTTTGCCAATATATCCGATGCAGCGCAGCAGACCGCCCGGCACAAAGTATGGCTTTTCACTCCAGAGTGTAGCTACTCTTTTCACTGGTTGTGATTATGAATGGAGTAGGGGACGAACCACATGGGAGCCAGCTATGACAAACCTCGTTAGTGTAACACTAAGGGCCCATTTACATCAAAAACTGCGCCTTTACTACACATTGTTTTACATGCGTAGTGATGTGCATCTGACGTGCATTTTTACGTGCATTTGACGCACATTTGTTCTAAGCTTGCATTTCCTTTGAGGTCACTTCAGTCTTCTTTGGGCTTTTATGTGCACTGCAGTGCATTGACATGCAACTTCATGCATTTCTGTGCATTTGCAATGCAGAAAAAGGCAGCTTGCTGTACTTTTTTTCCCTACACTGCAATACCGTCAACTACCCAGATAGCAAGCAACTGATTTGCAAGTTTGGAAAGGACTTGCTAAGCTATTAGCTAGACTTGCCGGGCTTCACAAGTTTGTTGCACAATTGCAGCATTGTCCGCACTGCATGACTCCAGATCAACTTTCTTTGCAAACATTCTGCAAGTCTGCTGCAAGTTCTGGTTCAGTTATGTTGTGCAATATAGTCCTCCCACCACAGGGGGTCGCTGTGGCTGAATTTTCATGCTGTAGATTTACAGAGCTCTTGCCGTAGACTCATCACTGCAACTTTGCCCTTGCTAGAGGCTTGCCATGCAAATTTGCTACAATGTAAAAGGTCAACTAGAACTTGTGCTTCAAGTACAACTTGCCAGTGAAAATGTGCAGCAAGTTAACAAGACTTACAATTCAACACTGCCACAAATGTGTGGCAAGTTACCCTTGCTATCTGGGTACGCCGATAGGATAACCTGGATTTTGGACTGTCTATGCAGTTGGAGTGCAATGAAAAATGCATCCCGCTGCATCTGGTGTGAAAGGGCTGTAAAGCTAGTCAGAGAGGAGATAAGGGCGCTCTGGTGGAGGTGGATAGCTGCTCAGAGGGATAATAGTAATGAACTGGCACTTCTGGCAGCACTTTGGTTAGAGGAGAAGCAACTCTGAAGATATAATAAAGCACTTGCAAGATTGTTGAGTGTTAAAAAGCATGATAAAATCAGGAGTCTGACGAAGGAGCCCCAAATGCTCTGAAACGCGTTACCGCCCCTTTCTCCCTACTGATGCCATCAGCCTCATGTGAACCCAGAACACAGGCTTCCCTGCTGCCTCCTCTCTCCAGCACGTACGAGAAGGCTTGACAAGCTGCTGGACGACTCTACACGTCTCTCTACCACCGTGCTGAGGATGGACACATGCCACAGATGAGGACTCCTGATTTTACCATGCTTTTTAACACTCAACGATCTTGTAAGTGCGTTTAACCCTTTGTGCACTTTAATAAATTTTGCATACTGCACTTAGGAGGCGCCTTTCTTTTCCTAAAGCTAGTAAGCTGGCTGGGGAAGGAGCGCTGTGACATCCCTAGAGGTACAGGTAGGAAACAGGTAAGCAGAAAAAAGGTCAGAGGAGTGAGATGGGAGAAGGATGGGGAGCAGAGGAAAGTGAGATGATCAATCAGGCAATGAGTCAGAGGGATGTCCTTGGGCGGGGGGGGGGGGCTTAGGAATGCTAGTAGTTCTTTAAAATGTATATTAAAGTCTCAGCCCTTCCTTCTCTGAGCTGGCCGCTCAGCTGTTGGCTAATTGCCAGCTCCTATCTCTCCACAGTGACTCAGCTGCTGATATTCTGCTCGTCAGTCCTGCCTACTTAAGCCGTCCAGCCCAGAGGATCTCTGCCTCCGCCTTGGTCAACATCACAGAGACGCTCTCCTGCATTCCTGTTAAAAGACTGGCTTGGCTGACATCCCTTCTGGCTGCAGATCCTGCTTGCTGTTTTACTACGCTGTTCTCTGGCTCCCTGATGTTTTGGCTTGTTTGACTATCCGTTCTGGTTCCTGAACCCTGGCTGTGTTTTGACTACGTTTTGTTCTATTTACTTTTATTATTAAACAAGTGTGATTTAACTGTACTTCTGTCTCTGTCTGATTTCATGGTTTCTGACATAAAGTAGTTCTAAAGCCTTAAGGTTTCTCACCATAATGCATTAAGGTGAAAAACTTTCTGTGCCGCAGAATCCCTCCTTCCCAACCCTTATCTGAGCCTGATCCATCGATGTGCACGAGACTAGCTGCTCTCGCTGCGGCAAAAACCATTGCACAGAGGAGGTAAGTATGACAAGTTTTTAATTGATTTTTTTTTTTTTAATGAAGCTTTACCTTTAAGCACATCAATACATTATCATAAGAATGAAAGAATATCTTAAATTTGAACCCAAGATGGATCACCCATAACCCTGAAATCTGAAGATTCTCTCAGAACAGAAATAATGGCTGGCACAGCTGGCTTGTCTTTGGGGGGTGCGTGTTCCGGGGCGGACTTCCTGATCCAATTCTCACTACAAGTTAAGTTAGAGAGAATCTCTAAGCAGTAAAGAAGGGATAAGGATGGCAGACCCGGATCCTGACCCATAAAGAAACAAGCCTGCTCTTATATTTTTGTCCTGATGGATTCCTTTTAAAAAAAATGTAAAAAAAAATAAAAATCAGCCCTACTGTACACATTGTCCATTTGGCTTGTTAAAATACTGACCAGCAGTTCGGATCGCGGGAAACTGAACTGACCTGAAGAAGATGTCACAGCAGAGTCTCTGTTGCCTGGGGTTGACCAGCTGCTCCCGTAACGCCTCCAGCGAGCAGTTATAGACGTAGACCGGACAACGCAGCCGGCGGCTCGAGCTCAAATCCTGCAGGGAAGACTGACGGCTGAAGGAAATGTGCGTCTCTCTCTTGTGTTCGGCCTCCTGCCCATCACCTGGTGAGACAAAACAAGGAGGAGATGTTACAGGTAAGTGAACAAGTTGCCTCCAGCAGCCTCAGAGCATCATCAGGTCCGACCCGTACCGACATTTCCACTGCATTGGAGGGTACATTGGTGTGCGATCCGAATCCTGGTACTCAATACTGCATGCAGCTGAGGTGTCAAAAAAACTCAGAAGGAACTATAAAGCAGACATTGCATCCCTGTGTCTCTCGAATGCAGCAAAACTTTGAGACAGAAGCTTTGTACATCCAAAGGATCCAACACCCAAAACACAAATGAAGTGATATACGCAGTGCAGCGTAGTGATCAATGCAAAGATCTGTACATTGGGGAGATGAAACAAACCCTCAGCAAGTGGGAAACATAGGAGGGCAAATCCTACAGGTCAAGACTCAGCAATTTTCCAACACCTTAGAGCACGTGTGTCAAACACATTGCCTGCGGGCCGTATCTGGCCCTCCAGGCCATTTCATGTGGCCCTCACACCTCTCCACCTTGTCTCAGCAGTCAGAAGCAGAGAGGAGGACAAAACTCCTCCTACAGATTCTGCACCTCTTCTCTGTGCAGCCGCAGCACCCTCCCTCTCCGTTTCCTTTTGCTTTTAGCCAGATTCCAGCCTTCCTCTGGTCCTCCTCCAGACCCTGCACTTTCTGCTTCCCAGCTCCGGCCATTTTTTATCCTGGCAGCAGCACAAGGTAAGGGGGGTGCACTGTGATGTAAGGGAGGGTGGGGGGCTCTTCACTTCTGATGGTGGGAGGCTCTTGACATCTGATGTAAGGGGGGGGGGGGGCTGCTTTGGACATCTGCTTATAATTACGAGAATACTACAACTCTATGCCGGTTGAAAAGGAGGGTCGCACACCGCTGGTATCATCCACAAGAAACTTTATTGGAGACTGCTCAGACAGGACACCATGGCAGAACCATTATCAATCAGTCTGAGCAGTTTCTTGTGCATGATACCAGCGGTGTGCGACTCTCGTTTTCAGACTTCCATCATCTGCTACAGGAGAGTGAGTGGGCTCGGTGCCGGTCCGCCCTTCAAAACTTAAAGTGTTACTAAATCCCGGACTCTGCATTCAGCATATCTGGTCTCCCACAGTACACAGAACATGGAAATTAAAATTATATTAGTAAATAGAAACTGCTAAATACATTTTCTCATCAGCAGTATATAGCAGTCTTGTGACTTCTATCAGTGTCTGGTTAAAGCTTGTAGGAGGAGTTTTCATTCTACTCTGACTGTCCTATGAGGCTGCAAAGATGCCTGACCACTCTGTCTGGACAGTGCTGATTGGCCCTGTGCTGAACACATGCACTCTCCCAAAAAAAAAACAAAACAAAAAAAACTCTCTAGCAATACACACCAAAGCGTGTGCAGAGTGCCCCTAAGGCTCCGTTCTATCAGCAGATAGTTTGGGGACTGAGGAAGAAGCGGAATATCAGAGAGGACAGGATCAAACAGCCTTTTTGGGATTAACCCCTTAAGATCCACAGTGAGTATAACAAGCATGCTTTACTTCATATACAGACTGATTTTACTGTTGTGGGTTTAGTAACACTTTGAGTCTTAAGTTAGTACTAAGGATTACTAGGATGTAACGCGTAAGGGCGGAGTGAAGGCGGTGACATCATCACGCTTGCCGACCTGGCCTGGATGAGCGAGCAGAGTTTGTGAATGCGATTCCCGATCTCCATACCTGAGGATTTAAAGTGAAATGCCACTTTTTTTTTTACTTTTTTAAATGTGAGAAGCTGGTACATTTGTTTTGCAGTAAATAAATGCTGTTTTCGATACGGAGAGAATAACATCCTCTGTTTTTTATTGCTTTGAGGGGCATGGGTTACCTCTCCTTTAACCACTTGCTGCCCGTATAACTTACTTATACGTCGGCAAGGTGGCACTGCGACACTTCCGGGTCTGGGGTGCGCATGCGTGCCGCCGGTGGCCTGCTCCTGATGTGGTTATACACAACGGGGGGGGGGCACCGCCGGCACCCGCCAATCATCCAGCACAGAGGCAGTACGGCAGTCTGTCTCTGCAAACAAGGCAGATCGCTGTTCTGTCAGTAGGGAAGGCATGGATCCGCAGGAACACAGGATTGATACCTTCCCCCTAATAAAAGCACCTTCCATTGGTTAGGCACTCAGTTAACCCTTTGATTGCCCCTGATGTTAACCCCTTCCCAGCCAGTGCCATTAGTACAGTGACTTTATTTAATTTATTTATTTTTTTAGCACTGTATTAACATCACTGGTCCCCAAAAAGTGTCAGCTAGGTGTCCGCCGCAACATCACAGCCCCGCTGATCGCCGTCATTACTAGTACAAAATAAATAACTAAAAATTTCCCATAGTTTGTAGACGCTATAACTTTTGTGCAAACCAATCAATATACATTTTTGGGGATTTTTTTTTTACCAAAACTATGTAGCAGAATACTTATTGGCCTAATTTGATAAGGAAATTCGATTTTTTTAAACATTTTTATTGAATATGTTTAATAACAGAAAGTAAAAAAATATTGTTTTTTTTTTTTTTTTTCAAAATTGTCAGCTTTTTTTTTTTTTATAGCACAAAAAATAAAAACCGCAGAGGTGATCAAATACCACCAAAAGAAAGCTCTATTTGTGGGGAAAAAAAGACGTCAATTTTATTTGGGTACAACGTCGCATGACCGTGCAATTGTCAGTTAAAGTAACGCAGTGCCATATCGCAAAAAAAACGGCCTGGCCATAAGGGAGGGAGAGGGGTAAATCTTGCAGCGGTCAAGTGGTTAAGGATTGCCGTGGATTGAATTTGCCCGAAGAGGATCGGCTTTCCTTTTGATGTGGGTAGAAAATGGAGCCTCTCTCTCTATTGCTTGTGTAATACAGGAAGTCCATTCCGAGGGGAGCAGATTTGATATTGGAGCACACTGGTGGGGGGGGTGGGGTAGGTTCTCACCGATGGAGTTTAAAGAGCACGCCGTGTGGATATAAATGACGGAGTATCTTCCTGACACTCATTAGAACTGAAGAAGTGGCTTGGGAGAAGCTACAAAACATCTTCAGCATTACAGAACAGTTTAATGTGACTTAATACTATGAGCCGAGTCATTCCAGAGATAATTAAATTCCAATATGTACAACAAATTATCATCGAGCGCTCCTCTCCAAACTAATATGCAGCATTGCGATGATATGGATGTACAACAACATATGGCGGTTTTTAAAAGGATACAAAAATCCGACTCGTGTTATTTAAAATGTTCTAACCAGCAAAACGTTAAAATGCAATGAGATTTATTTGGGGGATTAAATGTAGATCACACGACTTGTAATGGTGTATATTTATATATTTCTGGAGGCGAGGAATTGATGATAATTTGTTGCATATATTGGAAATTTGGATATCGAGGAGATCACAGAGCAGCTGCCAGCATCCAAAATCTCCAACTCTTTGAAGCTTACCTACAGTGCCAAAAGTATTCACCCCCTTGGTTTCTTTATCTATTTTGTTACATTACAGCCTTTTTTTTAATCTATGTTATATGTGATGATCAGAACACAATAGTCTAAGTTGGTGAAGTAAAATTAGAAAAATATATACATAAAACTAAATTTTCAGAAAAAAAAACTGATAATTGGCATGTGTGTATGTATTCACCCCCCCCCCTTTGTTATGAAGCCCATAAAAAGCTCTGGTGCAACCAATTACCTTCAGAAGTCTCATAATTAGTGAAATGATGTCCACCTGTGTGCAATCTAAGTGTCACATGACCTGTCATTACATAGACACACCTTTTGGAAAGGCCCCAGAGGCTGCAACACCTAAGCAAGAGGCACCACTAACCAAACACGCCATGAAGACCAAGGAACTCTCCAAACAAGTAAGGGACAATGTTGTTGAGAAATACAAGTCAGGGTTGGGTTATAAAAAAAATATCCAAATCTTTGATGATCCCCAGGAGCACCATCAAATCTATCATAACCAAATGGAAAGAACATGGCACAACAGCAAACCTGCCAAGAGACGGCCGCACACCAAAACTCACGGAGCGGGCAAGAAGGGCATTAATCAGAGAGGAGCACAGAGACCTAAGGAAACCCTGGAGGAGCTGCAGAGTTCCACAGCAGAGACTGGAGTATCTGTACATAGGAGGACAATAAGCCGTACGCTCCATAGAGTTGGGCTTTATGGCAGAGTGGCCAGAAAAAAGCCATTACTTTCAGCAAAAAAACAAAATGGCACATTTTGAGTTTGGGAAAAGGCATGTGGGAGACTCCCAAAATGTATGGAGGAAGGTGCTCTGGTCTGATGAGACTAAAAGAATAAAACTTTTTGGCCATCAAAGAAAACGTTATGTCTGGCGCAAACCCAACACATTACATCACCCAAAGAACAGCATCCCCACTGTGAAACATGGTGGTGGCAGCATCATGCTGTGGGGATGTTATTCAGCAGTCGGGACTGGGAAACTGGTCAGAGTCGAGGGAAAGATGGATGGTGCTAAATACAGGGATATTCTTGAGGAAAACCTGTACCACTCTGTGTGTGATTTATACTCACCTAGATGACTGCAGCATCAATCCGAGCTGCAGCTGTCCCCTGCTGGCTCTACACTGGGATCTGAGCGATCAAAGCCTGCTTATTGCTCAGTCCGTGGGTCTGCTCTGAGCACAGAGCAGTGACCGTCAGTCACCGGCTCTCTGCTATGGCCCTCCAGCATTCACTGGAGTCCTACACTGTGGAGGGGGCAGGAGCTGCTGGCTCAGGCTCTCAGCTGGGCACTGAGAGGCTGAGTCAGCAACCAGTCAGGCATTTTGACATTATTGTTGGGATCCCTCCAGTGTCTGGACCGGCCCTGAGACTTCAGCCAACAGCAGGCCTGAGCCCGCTGTCAGCTGATCCTGGGTCACAAGAGTGCAGAACTAAGTGCACTCCTTTAGTGAATATGGAATACCTACTTGGTGTTCAGCTTTACATATACACAATTTTTTGCCTTTTGGAGGTTCGTGAAGCACAGCATGTTGTCAGGGTCATTTACCCGATGCAGGGGTGATGCTCAGTGTGGGGATCACAGCTCCAGACGGAAGGGTCTCTGACAGGGAAGAGTTGAACAGCGAGCTTCCCTCTGTGGACACGGAGAGGTCTGGAGGGATCATCAACTTCTGGACATCTAGAAGAGAAACAGAATAAAGATCAATAATATCCATGACTAGTATGGAACCCGATGCAGAAATCATGCTTCAGCTATGCAATAAGGTTAAAGAGGAGTGACACCCGAGGTCCAGTCAAAAAAAAAAAAAAAATTTAAAAAGTCAGCAGCTACAAATACTGCAGCTGCTGACTTGTAATTGGACACTTACCTGTCCCAGGGTCCAGCGATGCGCGGGGGGGGGGGGGGGGGGGTCGAAGCCCCGCTCGTCTCCCCCTCCGTTCATGATCCGCCATGATTGGCCACTCAGTCACCTGGGACCTGTAATGGGTCCCAGATGATTGACAGGAGGGAGGGAGCAGAGCTGAGCCCTTCCTGTGCCGAGGGGGGAAGTGATGTCACCAGCCCAGGCACTGAAAGAGGCAGACTACGAGGGACCCCCTAGCAACAGGCATTTAGAGGTAAGTAAAAAAAAAAAAATATCCAAATGTTTTTTTGTATTTTTTTTTTTTGGATTTTTTCATGTCGTTTTTTTTTTTTTTCGGGTGGAACCACACTTTAAGTGTTTTAGAACAACCTCCACTCCTATTTCTAGGGGAGTTTGCGACCACTGAGCCAAAAAAAAAAAAGAACATTTTTGGGTCAGGTATTGAAGTTGGATGAGAAGACCGCTTTCACAATCGGCGTTCCAGTTCATCCCAAAGGTGTTCAGTGGGGTTGAGGTCGGGGGGGCTCTGTGCAAGAATACTTGAGATCCTCCACATCAACCTGGCCACACCTTGTCTTTATGGAGCTGGCTCTGTACACAGCGCACAGGAAAGGGCCTTCTCCAAGGTGTCTCCTCCACAATGTCGCAAACTACTTAACCCTGGAAGGTTTTACCCCCCCCCCCCTACACTCTTCATGACCAGGCTATTTTTTGCTATGCGGCACTGCGCTACCTAAACTGAAAATAGCACGGTCATGCAATGCTATACCCAAGTTAAATTTATATAAAAAAATTTTTTCACACAAATAGAGCTTTCTTTTGGTAGTGTTTAATCACCACTGTTTTTTGTTTTGTTTTTTTTTTATTATATTAAAAAAAATTAAAAAAAAAAAAAAAAAAAACAATATTTTTTACTCTCTGCTATAAAACATATCCAATAAAAAAATTAAATAACATTTCTTCATAAATTTAGCCCGAAATGTATTCTGCTACATGTCTTTAGTTAAAAAAAAAAATAAAAAAGTACTCTCAGACATAAACGAACACTGTTACAGAACAATTTCATCAACCTAGCATTAGTGAAATGACTTTTTAGCATGATCCGGGTCATAGTACACATCTTTCTATACCTCCCGTAATGAATATATATAAGATGGTCGATCGCCGTTCACTTTCCGTTCAGTCCATCTCTACTAATCGTTACTGTTTCTGACTGCAATCAGGAGAATGCATATATATTTATTTTACATGTGGTACTGTTCTGAATAAGAGAAGTTTTGGACCCAAATTGTCTCCCTGCTTTCAGCTACTACAGTCAGGTTGTTATTTGCTGAAAAGGACTGAGAAGATCCCCATGACCTCCACAGTAAATGGACTAATCACCATAATGAGAAGACCGTTCTATATAACATTACCTTCATGTATTAGGATAGACTGTTATATATGTATGCTTCCTTGATTTGTAACAATCCTTTGTTATCAATAAATCTTTAATGATAAAAAAATAAAAATAAAAGCATTTTTAAAGAACATACCAGAAAAAGTGGCCGGAAGGAAGGTCAGCAGAAGGTGTTGCGGGTTCACTAGTCGAGCATAGCACCTCCACTGTGGCCCTATTCCATTGGTTAAGGTTCTGCCATCATCTGTCTCTTCTGTCGGACAGGGGCTCTAAAATAAAAATGTATAAAATTTATTTTAAAAAAATGTATAAAATAAAACACAACAGAACTACCAACAAGTGTGTAAGGCAAATGCATCTCTTTGGATGCACACTGACTAGGACAGATTAGGTAGGTGCTGGAGCTGCATGATTAAGCGTTAAGAATCGAGATCGCGATTCTTTCCACCCCCTCGCGATCTTAACAAAGCATTTTCCAGATTCTATGCAAACAGCTGTCAAAAAAAAAGAGAAAAAAAAAAAAAACAGGCAGTCTGCCAAGTTTCACAACATTCCTCAGAGCCGGTTCACACTGGGACGACTTGTCAGGCGACTCAGCCACCTGACAAGTCGCGTTCCGTTCTGCACAATGGAACCATTCTAATAGGAGCGACTCAAGTCGCTCCGACTTAGAAAAAGGTTCCTGTACTACTTTGGGGGCAACTTGAGGCGCCTTGCATTGACTTCTATATAGAAGTTGTTTTGCAAGTTGCCGCTGCTGTCGTGTGCAGGTCGCCTGAGGAAGTCACGCAGCAAGTCGTGCCGCCTCAGTGTGAACAGGCTCTCAGTAGCTGAGCCAACTATAAACATTGTAACATTTTGTTCTTTAGTTCAAAGGAATGAACTTCAGTCTTTAATGAGGGAAGTTTAACCACTTGCGGACCGCCCACCGTCATTTTACATCGCTACTTTGAAGAGGAATATAGTTGTTATGGCGGCAGCTAGCTGCCATAACCCCAGTATCCTCTTCTTCAGCGGGCGGTCCGATTTCAGATAAAAGTGGT
This sequence comes from Lithobates clamitans, assembly GCA_037952925.1. Classification (NCBI taxonomy): domain Eukaryota; kingdom Metazoa; phylum Chordata; class Amphibia; order Anura; family Ranidae; genus Lithobates; species Lithobates clamitans. The sequence continues at coordinate 207,263 of JBBGZY010002095.1, read as the reverse complement.
CTCTGCGGCGGATTCGCCGCAAGATCACTTTTAATCGGCGGCGGGAGAGGGCCCCACGCTCCGGTGCCCTCCGCCGCTTACCGGAGCTGTCGGTAGCGGCGAAGGCGATCAGGTTCTTCTCCCTGTTAGGCATGGAGGCGAGTGAGGGGAAGATGGCCCCCACCCGTCTCCATATCATTGCAGGTCGGAAGCGAGGTCAAAAAGTCACTTCAGCCCATAGCCCTTAAAAAGGAACATTTTTTTTTTTTTCCAAATGACATTTAGTTATTATTTTTTTATTGCATTTTAGTGTAAATATAAGATCTGAGGTCTTTTTGACCCCACATCTCATATTTAAGAGGTCCTGTCATGCTTTTTTTCTATTACAAGGGATGTTTACATTCCTTGTAATAGGAATAAAAGTGACACAATTTTTTTTTTTAAAAAGAACAGTGTAAAAATAAAAAGGTAAAATAAATAAGAAAAAAAAATAATATCTTTTTAAACGCGCCCCATCCCGTCGAGCTCGCGTGCAGAAGAGAACACATACGTGAGCAGCGCTCGCATATGTAAACGGTGTTCAAACCACACATGTGAGGTATCGCCATGATCGTTAGCCCTAGACCTCCTTCTGTAACTCAAAACATGCAACCTGTAGAATTTTTTTAAACGTCGCCTATGGAGATTTTTAAGGGTAAAAGTTTGTCGCCATTCCACGAGCAGCCGCAATTTTGAAGCATGACATGTTGGGTATCAATTGTTTTGCACAGAGCGGCCCCGATCATCATCTTCTGGGGTCCCCCGGCGGCTCTCGCGGCTCCTCCCCGCATCAGATAACCCCCCTAGGAGAAGCGCTCTCCCAAGGGAGTTACCTTGCGGGCGCGCTCCCGAGTCCGCCCCCCCCCCCCAGCCTTCTGAGACATGTGACCTGTGGGCAGAGAGGGTGGGGCCGAAACTTCTGCTTGGATTGCAAAGGTGATAAAGGCGGAAGTGGTAGCAGGTCTCTGTCAAAACCAGGTCCAAACCAACCAAAAATGCTCCCCACCCATTAAATAGGCAAAAATATCCAAAAAAATAATAAAAAAGGAATTGCGCTAAATAAATGTAAAGTGTTACATAAATCAAGTAGTGACAAAATTTAAAACCAAATAACATACAAAGTGAAAATGTGAAAAATGAATCTTGGTGAAAATTACATGTAGTCCAAAATATATTAAATCTTAAACTGCAATCAGGAAGTGTAACTATAAACCACCAATGAAGAGTTAAATGTAAAACTCCAAGTGATTAACAAATCACTGCCCCTGGAAGACGTGATGATGTCACGAAACGCGTAGGGCGGAGCTAGACGACGCATTGACGTCACCTCCATTCTGTGCTCCATTCCAGCAGGACGGGTTTGTCTGAGTTCGTGGCCACGGACCGGACTTAAGGCTCTGTATTTCCTGGAATATTGTAAGTGTTCATTTTTATGAGTTCTGAATAAATTATCTTTTACGGTTTTACGCTATGTGAGTTCCATTTTTCGTTCTATGGTACGCCCCTTCCACGAGCTTACTGTTGATGTTGATGGTGCGACGACCCCTAGTGGATGCTGATATGGGTTCCCATTGCCAGTGTTAAGGTGTATCTGCGAGCTTTGATCCTCTGTAGTGGGGGATCGTGGCCATCCGGTAAGAAGTGACCCCTTCTATTTCTGGTGGTGGATTCCTTCTTGTTTTTCACGGATGAAAATTTGTTAATCACTTGGACTTTTACATTTAACTCTTCATTGGTGGCTTCCTGATTGCAGTTTAAGATTTAATATATTTTGGACTACATGTAATTTTCACGAAGATTCATTTTTCACATTTTCACTTTGTGTGTTATTTGGTTTTAAATTTTGTCACTACTTGATTTATGTAACACTTTACATTTAATTAGCGCAATTCCTTTTTTTATTATTTTTTGCATTTACAATTATTGTTTTATTGTTAGAACTGCTGCTTCACTCACTAATATTTTACATACCCCAATTTTTTAGCGCAGTTTTTCCCTATTTTTTCAAAAATATCCAAAAGTTGAAGAGGAGGGGGGGGGGGTAGCAGAAAAGCAGAACTTCCCCTTTGGGTAAAGTTTCGCTTTAATGGTGATCGGTCTCCTTTCTAACAAATCCACTGTGACCCATAATAACCTGTCATTACATTATGACAGCTTTGTGTCCTCCATGCTCACCTGTATAAACATGACAGATGACACGGTACGAGGCCCCCCATGCAAACAGGTCCATGCAAATTCCAATCTGTGCAGAACTCAATGTAACATAATATGTAACGCTTAGCATACAAGCAAATAAACTGCTGTACAACTATAGTTAAAGTGGAAGTCCATGCAAAAACTAAAACCCCTGCATCTATAGACACCACCGATCGAACACTAACCTCTCTATCCCTGTAAAGTAAAAATTAGTATACAGTAATAACGATGGGAAAGATCGGCACATTTGCACTTTGATGCGTTTATATTCATTTACTCATTGCACTTTCTAGTAATGCTGCCATTCAGTTAGGCTTATTGGTACCGGTGCACTTTGATGCGTTTATCTGTCATATTTCACATTTGAATTCACATTTATTACTTTGATGCGTTTATATGTATTTGTCATATTTCACATTTGTATTCATATTTATATGTATTTATCTATTATTAGGTCCGCTTACCTTGCAGAGGTATTTTGTTTTCCTCATCCACATGCGTTTATTTAGACGCAGTTGTTCGATCATGCTATAATTTAGTAGCATGTCTAACACACTTTAGCGCAGCGTAATCTTTTTTACAATAGTATACAGTAAAACCTTGGATTGCAAGAATAATTCGTTCCAGAAATATGCTTGTAATCCAAAGCACTTGTATATCAAAGCAAATTTCCCCATAAGAAATAATGGAAACTCCAATGATTGGTTCCACAACCATTTATTCATAGGTCCTTCAGTCTATAGTCCTTATAAAAAGATTATAGCAACATGATGTGGTTGTGTAACCATAAAATGTCCCTCCACAAGGGGATTAGAAGCAAAATCCAGCAGGAGCCCCAGAGTATAAAAGAGAAGAGAGGCGCCTCTAAGTGTAGCAATACGGTTACATTTAATGAAGGTACAACATTTAGCAACTCACATGGTTGATGATTAAAAGAGGCACATCTAAGTATGCAGGCATCCGGGGGTAAAGCTGTCCACATAGACCATCCCCCGCACCGCCGGCTCTCACCGCTGTCAGTCTGCAATTCTGACCGGGAAGACTACCCTGCAGTAGAGCGATCTGAAAGCGAGGCTTGAAGCGCTCATGGAAGGGATGAGGCCAACGGTGGTGAAGAGGACGGTCTATGTGGACAGCTTTACCCAGGATGCCTGCATACTTAGATGTGCCTCTTTTAATGTGAGTTTCTAAATATTGTACCTTCATACAATGTAACCATATTGCTACACTTAGAGGCGCCTCTCTTCTCTTTTATATAATTATACTCGCTACTTGTATATCAAGTCAAAATTTATTTAAAAATTTTGCTCGTTTTGCAAAACGCTCTCAAACCAAGGTTTTACTGTACATACCTTTTGGAAGCCGATCTGACCCGCTCTGACCGGAACCCAAAGCTGAGCTGTCAGCCGCGGCTTCTCTGTGAAGGCGGGTGCAGAGGAGAAGCTCCATAGTAATTCTATGGGTGACGTCACTTCCCATTCACTTCACAGCCGTTGTCGGCCGTGTCCTCTGCAGAGCTTCTTCCTCCGCTGGAGACCGGGTCGGAGCGGGTCAGATCAGCTTCCATTAAGGTATGTATACTCATCTTTTCTTTACAGGGATGGGTGGGTTAGTGTTAGATCCCTGGTGTGTAGATGGAGGGATTTTAGATTTTGCATGGACGTACACGCGGTCGGACTTTTCGTCTACAAAAGTCCGACGGACGCCGATGAAAAAAATACGGCTGACAATCCGATCGTGTGTGGGCTTCCCCGGACTTTCAGCGGACTTTTCCAGCCGCAAATCTCACAGACTTTAGATTTGGAACATGCTTCAAATCTTTACGTCGTAACTACGCCGGACCCAGAAATCCGCTCGTCTGTATGCTAGTCCGACGGACAAAAACCGACGCTAGGGCAGCTATTGGCTACTGGCCATCAACTTCCTTATTTTAGTCCGGTGTACTTCATCACGTACGAATCCGTCGGACTTTTGTGTGATCGTATGTAGGCAAGTCCGTTCGTTAGAAAGTCTGCCGCAAGTCCGCCAAAAGTCCGTTGAAAGTCCGTCGGACGGGCTGTCGGACTTTTGTAGCCGAAAAGTCCGACCGTGTGTACGCGGCATTACAGACCACTTTTGACTGTAGCTACCGTGGATATCTCCTAAACCTGCACGGTTTAGGTGGTTTCCCCTGTATCAGCATGTGCCGACATCATCAGCACATGCCCACTGAAGAGACAGACCGAGCACGCCGTTTCTTCAGCTGATGTGCCGTTAATGGTGACGTCATCGCGGGTCCGGCCGGTCACAGCGCCGGAGCCCATGATACCTGGAAATAACTCAGAGAGACATATCGCTGGCTAGAGCAGTGTGCCGGGACCGCTGCGGGGGCTTCGTTCCAAGGTAAGCATTTCATAATGAGCTAGTATGCCATGCTTACTAGCTCATTATGCCTTTGTCTTGCAGGTTTTTTTGGTTTTTTTTCGTGGACCACGAAAAAAAAAAAGATAGGACATGTGGATTCCAGCTATAGGATGAACCATTTTTATTATAGATAGGAAAGGTTTCTGAATTAACGAATTTGTCGAAAAGTTGTTAAAAAAAAAAAAAAAGAAAAAAGAAGAATATGGAAAGAAACGTCTGGCACATGTCTATTCAATATTTCTAAATCTACCATTGTCATTCACAAATCTCTGGTGATCCTGCCATGATGGTCATAGTTTGGGCACCTCCATTCACAGAGCGACAACCATCTCCCAATTGCACAGCTGCATTGTCATCCCCGTCACATGCCTCCTGGTGGAGACTACAAGTGACCGTGCCAACACACATCAAATCAGGAATGGTCCACCGTAGTCACCATCAGGAACCGGGCCAGAGCAACCATGTGCAGCCAAAAGGTGGAGCGATGTGAACAGGAAGTGGCTGCAGAGGCTGGAGAAGGTCATCAGCACTATGATGGGAATAAAAAAGGATGAGAGAAAAGTAGACATGTGCGATTCGTTTAGTTCCAAATTTGTTTAACGAATTTTGACAAATTCGTTAATTCCCAAGTCTCCGAATTTCGAAATTGCGAATATCGAATTTTCGAAAATTCGAAATTTCGGGAAATTTGAAATTTCATAAATTTTAAAAATCTAAAATATTGAAAATACAAGAATAAGAATGAAAATCTGAAGATATGGTGGCGCCCAGGAGGTGGAAACTTTGGAGGTGGACCTGGTGGTTATGATGGTGGCTGTAGTGGTTATGGTGGTGGTGGTCCTGGTTATGGCAATCAAGGTGGTGGATATGGAGACGGATATGACAACTACGGAGGAGGTAACTATGGTGGAGGAGGAAACTACAATGAATTTGGAAACTACAATCAGCAGTCTTCTAATTATGGCCCTATGAAGAGTGGAGGAAACTTTGGAGGCAGCAGAAGCAACTATGGCCCTGGCAGTGGAGGGAGTGCTGGTGGTGGATTTTGTTCCTTCTGGGCTTCACTGTATAAATAGGAGAGGAGAGGATGAGAGCCCAGAGGTAACACAGCTGCGGGTTATCGAGATTACAAATTTAAGGAGTCATTATCTCAGTCATGCGTAGAACATGCAGTGATATGACAAGAGGACACCAGAGCAGATACAGAGAGCCATTGTGAATGGAATGGATATATTTAGGTACAATACCTTTACAATGGATGAAGGACTGTAAAATATACCCTTTTTGAGACAGTTTTTAGGTTTTTAAATGTTTATTTGTAGTGGTCATTTGTAAAGAGTGCAACAGCATTCCTTTTAGTAAATGTTCAATTTAAGATGCAGGTAACGTGACGCTTTTTTTATAAGATTTATGAACAGTCAAAGCAACTAGCCAGATAATGGTGTAATATGAGACTTTTTTTTTTTTTTTTGCATTTTATTTGAATTTTAAATTTCAGTGTGTGTATAGTTTAAGCTGTTGTACACCTTCATTTAATTAAAAAAAATGGAATTAAGAAAAAAAAATGAAAATCTGAAATAACTAATGATACATATTAAATGATACACCATTCGTTATTTCGGATAATTCTTAACTTTAGATAAATTTGTATTTGTTACATTCACTAACAGCCAAATTTGAAAGGAAATTCCAATATCTATAATTTAATAGTTATTATTTCGATATTTACTGATTTTCTTTTTTTTCAGATTTTCTAATTTTCGCATTTCCGAAAATTCGGTAATTTGAAAATCCGAATTTTCGTTTTTACGAATTTCCGAAAAAAGCAAAAAAACGAATGCACATGTCTAAGAAAAAGAACAAATATTTTGTTACAATACAAAAAAAAAAAAAAAGTAATTGTTTGTGGCAGTCAGGGCTTTAGCGAACCAAATGTCATTCAATTAGGGATTAGATTTGCTCTAAGGCCCCATTCACACCTGAGTGTAGCGTTTTTCAGGCAGAAAGTTGCGCAATTTTACAGCGATTTTTGTCACGGTTTTTACCGCAATTTTGTACGGGTCAAAAGGTCACCAATCTAAAAAGCAGAAAAACACCCAAATCTGCCTAAAGCAAAAGTTCCAGAACTTGTTTGAGCTTCAGGCGTTTTGGAGCTTCTGGCTTCAGGCGTTTTGGAGTGGAGATGTGAACCATCTCCATAGAGAATTATTGATTTTTTTCCCCCCAGCGTTTTGTAGCTTGAGGCTTCAAGCTACAAAACGCTCAGATGTGAATGGGGCCTAAGTTGTTATTTAGCAGCCTAGAAGGCGTTGCTTGTCGTGAGAATAAACTTCCCCACCTTCCTGTGGAGTAGGCTGATCCCTCACTCTGTTCCAAAGTTACAAGAAAGGATCAAAGTGCCCCCCTGGGACCCCTGGCTGGTGTTGGGAATCTCAGGCAGTTTGTGCCACAGTAATGCAACTAGACACTTCTACTGTCCAGCAAAGTCAGCAATTCCAACATTACCTGTAGGGTGCCTGCAGAGTTGGTAGCCTCTCGTTGACCATTCTGATGTAAGGGGGTGGAGTCCCCATTCTCTGAAGTGGAAGATTGTCTGACAGGGTCCTCTGTAAATAAAAAAGAACAATTCAGCTTTTAGGAAAGACTATGGACCTCTGGAACCCAACCTGCGCCCCCAAAGGCCTTGTGTAGAAAAGGGGAGAGATTGGGACTTTATAGAGTGTTGACAGGATACATTGTTGGTGGGGATATGCTGCAGAAGACCATATGAAACTGGGAACATATTTATAAAAACGGGTTTTGGTACTTTAAATGAGGCAAGGCCTAATAAGGTCCTATTCCTCCATCCCTACCAATATAGAAGAAAAGACGAGAGGTTGGGACTTTATATGACGCACATGGTGGTAAATAAATGAATTGATGGATATAAAAATATTTATGCGTTCATATATATATATATATATATATATATATATATATACATACATACATACATACATACACACACACAGTATAATATTAATATCAAGTTTTAAGACAATTTTCCATAATAATCCTTGTAACATCTAGATATGTATATATTTTTGATTATAGATACTAAAGGCTTGCTCCTGAGTGGCTAAAAGTCACGAAACGCATCGAGCTACCAGCTGCCGTATTCTATACCAATTATGTGTTGACAAAGATCTTTACGTCATTTGTTTACCTAATACATGTGAATAAAAATGAATTTTTTGCCATCATGTTCAATAACTTATACTTGAGAGTAGCAAGTTTATAGGCTATATAGATACAGTTGTGTGAAAAAGCATTTGCCCCCTTCCTGATTTTACATTTTTTTTGCATATTTCTCACACTTAAATTATTCAGATCATCAAACAAATTTTAATAATATTACACAAAGATAACCCAAGTAATTCCAAGATGCGGTTTTTATATTATTATTTCATTTATCAAGGGTTCAAACCTGCCTGGCCCTATGTGTAAAAAAAGTTATTGCCCCTTCCCACGCTGAATCATGAGTGAATTGTGATTAAAACACAATTTTTTGGAAAGCTGAGTTAAATTTCACTTGCCACACCCAGGCCTGATTACTGCCAGACCTGTTGAATCAAGAATTCACATAAATAGAAGCTGTCTGACAAAGTGAAGCACGCTAACAGATCACAAAAAGCCAAACGCTTGATTGCAGTTGTTGCCGCCAAGGGTGGCACAACCAGTTATTAGGTTTAGGGGGGGGGGGGGGCAATTACTTTTTCCCACAAAGCCAGGCAGGTTTGGACAGCTTTTTTGCCTTAATAAATGAAACCATCATTTAAAAACTGCATTTTGTATTTATTTGGGTTACCTTTGTGTAATAATAACATTTGTTTGATGATCTGAGTCATTTAAGTGTGACAAATATGCAAAAAAAATTTAAAAAATCAGAAAAAGGGGGCAAATACGTTTTCACACAACTGTGTATGTAATATATGTATGTGTATATAAATGAAATTTTATTGGATCATTTATTATTATTATGTGATATTTGTGAAACCGTTCCAAGAATTACTGTTAAGGAAAATTGTCTTAAAGCTTGAGATATAGATAGATAGATAGATAGATAGATAGATAGATAGATAGATAGATATAAAAATAAAAACGAATAAATATTTTCATATCCATCAATTCATTTGTTTACCATCACGCGCTTCATATAAAGTCCCAACCTCGTTTTTTCAGACACCTAGTTTAAAGTCTAACTTCAGACTCACCACAGGGGATGGGCGTGACCGGAGGTTGAGGGGAAGGGGAGGGCGTTGCTGACCCGGACCAAGCTGCTCCTCTCTATGTCCACGCTGAAAGCATGAACGCCGGAGCGACACTTCCATGCCTGTGACGGCCTGATCCCGAGGAGATAAGGAGTTTTTTTGCGGAGCGGGGGCGGCACATCGAAAGATTCGATCGGCGCCTCAGCGTTCGTTACATATATGCCCTATAGGATCCCTCACCAGAGCGCCGGCTTTAAACAAACAGGAAGCAGCTGGAGGACGCTGCCGAGCTGAACAGCTGACTGAGCGGTGGGGGTAAGGAAGACAGCACAGGTATGCTTTATGCTATGCTCTATGTGCCCTGGGAAAGCTTGTTTGAATAGCCCCCTGGATAAGACTTTCTGGAAACTTCCCCTGAAGACACCCTTTGGTGAACTCCTAGGGGTGAAGAGTGGGGAGGAGGATATCGGGGGCTGGAAAAGGTGGCTGTAAGGAGGGGTGCAAAATTACTGGTTAAACGCTCCACTGCAGGCTACAGTTTTTTTTTAGTTCGCTCGCTTTTTGTCTTTTTTTTTTTTTTTTTTTTTTTTTTTTTTTTTTTTTGGATTCTTTTGGACTCTCTAAATCCCAAGGGGTGAGGGAGGACAGGATGACCAAAAAAAAGGGGTCAGAGGAGACCGCAGCACAAGAAGGAGCTGGGGCACACAATTTGCGCGGCCCCAAGGACAAAGCCAGTCAGGGGGCGGCAGCAAAGCTGGAACGCTTTGCGCATACACCAAATTGTACACCTAAAAAAAGTGGCCAGATGGGGGATGCGCAACATCAAGGTGCGCAGGCCAATCACTCTGTGGGAAGGAAAAGTCAAGGCCCGGCCCAAGTTTGCGCACCTACAGTCACCATACCAGCGTCGCAGGGGCACTTAAGTAGGGAGAGCGGTCTGGGCAACGAAATAATAGAAGGAAAGGGGTCACCAGAGCAGGAACCATCTCTAAAAGAAATTCTCCTAGCAACCAATGCCTGTAAGACCGCGCTGTCGGATTTAGCGGATCAGCTCAGAGGCATTAGAGACGATTTAGCCACGCTTAAAAGGGACACGCAGGAGGTATGCGCTCGGACCACCGTTCTCGAGGAGAGACTCAGTCAGGTGGAAGATGATGTGAATCCACTGAGACAAGAGGTTAAAAAGATGAAGGTACAACTAGATTCATGCCTAAGAAAAATGGATGAATATGAGAACAGGGCACGCAGGAAGAACGTGAGGGTTCTGGGCCTCCCCGAAAGAAGCGAGGGCAACAATCCGGCAGAATTCATGGAGGGATGGTTTAGGGATATGTTTGGCAAAGACGCTTTTTCCAACCTGTTCGCGGTGGAACGAGCGCATAGAATCGCACCTAGGAAGCCATCTTTAGGGGGACAGCCAAGGCCTCTTATAGTTAAAATTTTGTTTTTTAGAGACAAAATTACCATCCTTCAGAAAGCGAGGGAGATGAAGAATATTCTGTATAATGGAGCAAGAATATCCCTGTATCCTGATTTCTCCCCTGAGCTGCAAAGACAGAGGGCAAAATTTGCGGAGTGCAAGCGGAGTCTACAACAGCATAAAATAGGCTATGCGCTGCTATATCCAGCCCGTTTACGGGTAACAACAAATGGGGAGGTACAGTTTTTTAATGCCCCCGCAGAAGTGTTCTCATGGCTGGAAAAGAACGAGGGAAGATCTCGGTCGGGAGAAAGGCCTTAGAAGGAGAGAGAGGGGGAGGTGGAGGACAGAATCTGGGGCATTTTGCCCAGCGAGCGGATGCATATTTGGGGATGTGACTTTCTTTTTTTTTTCTTTTTTTTTTTTTTTTTTTTTTGAACTTATGGACATTTTTCTCGGTTCTCCTCCCTCCCCCCGTCTTTTCATGGTTACACTCGTAGAGGGGTGGGAATAGGGAGGTAGTGGACAAAAATCCTTTACACGCTGGTTATGTTGGGGGTAATCCCCCTCTTATATATATATAGGTTCGGGGCGCAATGCAAAAGGGGGAAGAAGGTGTATCCACGGTTTGTGGGTTAATACGGTCACTTTAGAAGCTCGGAGGGATGGGCCCAAGGTTGGGCTGGTGGGGGAGGGGGGAGGGGGGGATGGGGCGGGGGGAGGGAGGGAGGAAGGGGGGGACGGGTTGGGGGAGGGAGGGGGGTTGGGGGGGATGGGGGAGGGAGATGGGTATATGGGGGTATGGGGGGAGGGAAAGGAGTAAGAGGGTAGAGTGGTGTGAAGTAGGAAGTGTGGTAGAAGCACAAAAAGTGAAAACACTGAGAGTTCAATCATTAATTTTGAAAGCTTTGGGAATAGAATACTATGTTGAGTTAAGACACAGAAATAGGTGTGAGGAAACACAAAAAATAAAAGCACTAGGATCTCAATTATTAATCACAAAAATTTTGAGAATAGAATATTATGTTGAGTCAAGACACAGGAATAGGTGAATGGTAGGCACTAAAATAGATAAGAGGGTGAATTTAGGTAAATCTAAATATATGAAGATATGTTCTTGGAATGTAAGGGGGGTGAAAGATGTATGTAAGAAACAAGCTATTTTTTCCATGGCCAGAACAAGGGATGTCAGGATACTCTGTCTCCAGGAGACCCACCTAGACAAAGACACAGTGAATACTCTGAGGAACAGGAACTATCAAGAGCAGTATCACTCAACTCATACCTCGTACTCAAGGGGAGTGAGTGTACTGATAAATACTGGGTTGGTTTTCTCCTGCAGACAGAGTAAACTGGATAAGTACGGTCGATATGTTTTTCTCTACTGTAATATTGAGGGGCGGGATTGTATTCTTGCAAGTGTGTATATTCCTCCACCATTCAAAAGAGAAATACTTAGCAAATTGATAAGCTTCATAGCGGACAAACCTGGGGTACCGGTTATAGTGACGGGGGACTTTAATACGGTTATGGACAACTGCGTAGACAGATTCCCGACAAAGGGGACCCCTGGAGGATTATCTAAGGGCCCACTTTCCCAATTTTGTGAGGAAGTGGGATGGGTGGATACCTGGAGGAAGTGGCATCCGAGCGAGAGGCAATATTCATGCCACTCGAAGACGCATGCAACTTTATCCAGGATTGATCTAGTGCTCTGTAATGAGGAAGCCCTGAGGACAATGGGTAGAATAGATTACGAACCAAGGGGGATCTCAGACCACTCTCCACTGGTTTTTTCAGTCAGAATGGGGTGGAGCGCTGGAAGGGGGGAGTGGAGACTGAACCCCTTTTGGCTTGAAATAATTGAGGATGATGAGGCGATAACCGGCTGTTTGGAGGAATTTATAAATATGAATTCAGGATCTACCTCGCTAGGTATAACCTGGGATGCCTTGAAGGCGTTCCTTAGAGGGGTCTTTATTCAGAAAATCTCCTATGCCAAAAAGAAAATAAGGGCCAAGGAACATGGAATAAGAGAAAAGGTGAGGGTGGCAGAAGGGAGGTATCTAGAGGAGCCAACTACAGCTAGGTATGAGGCTTGGGTAGAATGCCAGGAAGAATACAAGAAATTAGTACTAGAGAAAGAAGAAAGGAGCAGAATGTTTCAGAAACAGAAATTCTTTTGTGAAGGGGAATCAGTGGGTAGTACTTTGGCACTGATAGCTAGGGCAAATGGCCCCTCATCCACTATAGCAGAAATATGGGATAAGGACGGGAACACCATTAGAACTACCCCTGGTATAGTGGAAGTGTTTAAAGATTACTATGAGGGTCTGTATGGGGCCCCACAGTCGGATGTAGAGGGGGAGATGTGGGAGTTCTTTGAGAAATTGAAAATAACCCCGTTATCCAGTGAGGAAAGAGATGCTCTGGAAGCTCCATTGACGCTGGTGGAGTTGCAGGGGGTGGTAAAGGAAATGGCGAATCAAAAATCGCCAGGACCGGACGGTTTGCCCATAGAAACGTATAAGAGATACGGGAATGTCTTGTTGCCAAAATTATTGGAAGTTTTGAACGGAGCCGTAGTGGAGGGCGGATTGCCTATGTCTATGACAGAAGCCACTATTGTAATCTTGTTAAAGGAAGGGAAGAACCCGTTAGATGTAGCCTCATATAGACCCATCTCACTTCTATGCACAGACATTAAGATTCTGGCAAAAACCTTGGCTAACAGGTTAAAAAAGATAATTGCGAAAGTAATCCACTTAGACCAAACCGGCTTCATACCGGATAGATCGGTGAATATGAATATTAGAAGATTGTACAGTAATATACAAGTACCTACGGAAAAAGATGGGAATAGAGCTATACTATCACTAGATGCGGTCAAGGCATTTGATTGCCTTGAGTGGCATTATCTGTGGAAAGTACTGGCAGAGTTCAAATTTGGCCCTAATTTTGTGAAATGGTTGAGTCTCTTATATGATAAACCAAGAGCCAGGGTTAAGGTGAACGGTGAGTGCTCCGGGTGGTTTCAGCTTGGGAGGGGGACGAGACAGGGGTGCCCACTGTCGCCCCTGCTCTTCGCCCTTGCATTGGAACCTCTGGCGGTCTCCCTAAGAATGTCGCAAGAAGTGCAGGGTTTTAAAAGAAAGGGCGCAGAGGAGAAAGTCGCAATGTATGCGGATGATATTCTGCTGTTCCTGGAAGATACACAAGCTTCCCTGCTAGGGGCTATGAAACTGATTAAAGAATTTGGGCGCTTTTCGGGTTTAAGAATTAACTGGGAAAAATCGGCTCTCTTACCGATAGACCCCCTGGTTAATCCACTCCCAGGACAGGTGAATACCCTAAAAATCGTAAACCAAATGAGATACTTGGGGGTAAACATAACCAAAGACCCAGGGCAGTATATAGCTGGTAATGTGGTACCATTAATGGCAAAGTTAAAACAAAAGAGCCGGGTGTGGGGCGGCCTTCCTCTCTCGGTCGCCGGCAGATGCAATCTTATCAAAATGATATGGATGCCGCAAATTTTGTTTGTGCTACACAACTCTCCTGTCTGGATCCCGAGGCACTGGTTTGTGAGGCTGGATAGTTTGTTTAGGGAATTAATTTGGAAGAATGGAGTGGCAAGAATTGGTTTGAGAGCGCTGCGGCGGTCGAGAGAGGAGGGAGGCCTGGCGCTACCGGACCCCTGGAGCTACTTTCTGGCAGCCCAGATCCAGTTTTTGAGAGGCAGCAATTTGGTGGAAGAAAGGGTAGGAAGAAAGAGTGTATGGTTGTATAATAGCAGTCATGATACAGAGGTGGAGGCAGTGGAAGCTGAACTTTTTGGATATAGCTGCCCAACAACTCAGCTAATGATTAAATGCTGGAAGTCGGTAAAGGCGGTATTGGGATATACAGGGTACTCCGAGTTTTCCCCGATATGGAACAACAAAAATCTGAAAGAGTTCAGGGTGATGGGGAGAATAGAAGAATGGGAGAGGAGAGGTATCCATTGTTTGAGGCAACTGTACAGGGCAGGAAGGTTAAAAACGTTCCAAGAGATAAAAGAGGAATTTGCAGTGCCCAACAGATTACTTTTTAGTTACTTGCAAGTAAGGCACGCCCTTGAGGTACAATTCAGTGGTAAGATGATAGAGTGGAGCGAAATGCCCTTGCTAAGGAATCTGGTAAATACTAAGGGGTCTAAAGGGCTGATCTCACAAATGTATAATAGTATAAACAAGGCGGGGCAAGAAGGGGGGGTGGAACCCAGGAAGAGAGCTAAATGGGAGGAAGAGGTTGGCACAATAACGGAGGAACAATGGAAATTTATTTTAGCATTAGGGCCAAGGATATCTCTATCACCGTCACAGGGAGTCTCTTATTTATTTTTGATTTATAGACTCTATTATACTCCAGAGAAACTATTTAGGTTTGGTAAGAGGCAGGATGCGAAATGTCAGCGGTGTGGAGAGGAAAAAGGAGACCTCGTACATATGTTTTGGCGATGTCCCAAGTTATACAGATATTGGGATAAGCTAGTGGAGGAAATCAATGGAATATTTGGGTCCGCATTAGAAAGGGAGGGCAGAATCTGTCTGTTGAGTTTGCTGGAGGAAAATGATATGCCGAGGGACACCCAGACCGCCATTATAAGATGCCTGTTTCAGGCAAGGAAAATTATAGCACGAAAGTGGCAGGCAAAAGAACCCCCAACAGTAGAAGAATGGAGAAAGGAGGTCAAGGATTTGGTTACGAAAGAGGAATATTGGTATAGGAAAAGAGGCACTTTAATGAAATACAAAAACATATGGAAGTTATGGCTCGAGCATGAATGGGTTGGATAGATGGAAGTATATGTGGTGGAATGGGTGGCGTGCGTATGGGATAAGAGGTGGGTGGAGGGGAATGGAGGGATGGGGGGGGGGGGTATGAGGGGAAAATGGAGGTTTAAAAGGCTTGGGGATATTATTAAAAGATTGAATATTTATATATGGTCCTTATACGATCCGCTCGCTCGGAAGAAAATGGTGCTTTATTTTTAATTGTTAACTATGAAGTTTAGGCTCAAATAAAAATTAAACAATATATCAGCCACAATGATGTGGAAAAAATAGAGACGGGAAAAATTTTGATTTTCAAAGTTGATACGACTTCTCTTAAAATAAATTTCGCTGATGTGGCAAAAAAAGAAAAAAAAAAAAAAAAAAAAAAAAAAAAAAAAAAAAAAAAAAAGTCCCAACCTCTCGCCTTTACTTCTATATTGATAGGGATGAAGGAATAGGGCCTTATTATTAGGCGTTGCCTCATTTAAAGTCCCAAAACCCGTTTTTATAAATATGTTCCCAGTTTCACATGGTCTTCTGCAGTATATCCCCACCAACAACGTATCCTGTCAATACTCTGCAGACCTAATAGAAGAAATGAGGGTCAGAGTTTCTGACTGTCCTCTCAAGAATTACATGTATTGAAAATTACGTGTGACCTTTTGGTGAAGTCAGTTGCTCACGGTTCTCCTCGCTGGAACAGAAGCTGTCCCTGAGGACCGGCAGTGCAAGGATCTCCCTGCTTTCTGCTTCATTCATTTTGTGAATCTGTGCTTCCTCCACATCTGCTGCCCCTTATATTAAACGTTATGTGCAGCCCTTCAGTGAAGCCAGGGGCTGCATTTGAGGCCCCCTTTAGCTCATAAGTTGACAACCACTACAGACTATTGCAGGGATATACAATTAGCGGACCTCCACCGGTTGAGAACTTTAAGTCCCATGAGGCATAGCAAGACTCTGACAGCCACAAGCATGACACTCAGAGGCAGAGGCATGATGGAACTTGTAGTTTTGCAACAGCTGGAGGTCCGCTAATTGCATATCCCTAGACTATAGTCTACATGTCTAAAGTCAGCCATACATGGATCGAAATTCAGAGGGGACTGGCCGAATTCCCACTTTTCCCACGGTCCAGCGGTGCGGCCGCCCGAACCCTCGGCTCGCTTCCTCCTCCCACCCCAGCGCCGGCATTGCAAGTGTGGGCACCCGGCTGTGACAGCTTGCCCCCCCCAAAAAAAAATTACATGCCAAATGTGGCATGTAAAGGGGGTAAGAGTGCTTTAAGCGGAATTTCTACTTTAGGGTGAAACTCTGCTTTAATGCTTTTCAAGTGCTTTACTTTCTCTCCCTTCAAACCTGTCAGCCTAATCAGGCTCTATGGGGCTGATTTACTAAAACTGGAAAGTGCAAAATCTGGTGCAGCTGTGCATGGTGGCCAATCAGCTTCTAACTTTAGCTTGCTCAAATAAACAAAAGAAAAAAAAACCTGGAAGCTGATTGGCTTCTATGCAGAGCTGCACCGGATTTTGCACTCTCCAGTTTTAGTAAATCAACCTCAATGCGGCTAATTCACTTCATCAGACTATCAGTAGAAATATTAATCAGATCCCCCAATCTATAGGCAGCCACTAGTGTAAAAATGAGCACTTAAGTAGTAGAGGAAGGACTCGCACCTACCTGGGGTACAGGAGAAAGGGGCGGGGTATCCATCGCGGTCACGCTGGAGAACCAGCTCCATGAATGTTTGGTGGTCTTGCTCATACAGAGGGATCTCCTGATCATTGACGTCACTCTGCAGACAGCCGTGAAACAAGTTAAGCAGCATATCATTGGGCAGAGACGAATCCGGTTGCGCATTCTCAGGCTCAGCTGTAGGAGACAAATTTAACAAAAAATCTATCAGGTGCTCACAGAGACCAGATCAGTTTTGCCTCCAAATCCTCCATAACCATAATCATGTACGCTTGGATAACCTATGCATGAATATTTATGGAAAGGTGTTTTATAACAATTGGAAACCAGGTGGTACCTTGCCGACACCAACCTGACATCCATAGGCTGATGACACAAGCTAGAGCCAGCAATTACCAGCAAGCTATTTATTCGCTAGAGTTGCTGGTGATTTGCTACAGAATTGGATTGCACTCTGCAACAAACTGCACTCCATCAGCGATTTGTAGTTTTTATTTCTTTAAAACAACAAACATGTTATACTTACCTGCTGTTTGCAGTGGTTTTGCACAGAGCAGCTCCAATCCTCCTCTTCTCGGGTCCCCCGCTGGTGCTCTGAGTGCCCCATGGCAAGCCGTTTGCTATGGGGGCACTCGTGCGTGCTCACTCCCGAGTCCGGCTCTGTGTGTCCGTAAGACACTCAGAGCGAGGCTCGTCCCCACCCCCTGCTCCCTCCTCACTGGCTGTGATTGACTGCTGTGTCTGCTGTGACTGCTGGCGTTTTTCACAGTTGAAAGTCACATGGCTTTGTGTGCCACTGAGAAGGTGATTAGCTACACCTGATTGAGTTTACAAGTCCTTTTTAGGAGTGGGTGATCCTTTTTCTGTTTTTGAATTTTTGTTATATTTTTTTCTGACATGTTGGCGTTATATCTTTCACTTCGATGTTGTAAGTTGCACTGAGTAAATAAAGCTGGATAAAACAAAAACTGTGTCTGTCTTCTTTTATATACCCACACGTATGTAACTTTAGACTCTACCTCGTAGATGGAAGTGTGGAAGGTTAAGCAGAGATGGAGGTCTTCAGATTTCTGAGAGCCCAGCTTTTAGGGGTGGGGTGCGTCTACGGATTTCTGAGCACCACGTTTTTTTTAGGGTTGGGGCCCATCTTCAGATTTTTCAGAGCTCTGCTTTTACAGGTGGGGCCTGCCTTTTCATTTCTCAGGGCCCTGCTTTCTATGGACGGGATCTGTCTTCAGATATCTGAGTATCTGAGCACTCCATTTTCTAGTTGGAAGGAGGGGGGGGGTCTGTCATCATATTTCTGAAAGGTCTGCTTTTAGGGGTAACACCTGCCTTTAGATTTTCCGAGTGCCTGCTTCCTATAGGTGGGGCCTGTCTAGCTTTCTGAGCGCCCTGATTTCTAGGTGTATGTCTGTTATCAGATTTCTAAGAGTCCTGCTTTCTGGGGGTGGGGCCTGACTTTAAAGGGGTTGTAAAGTTTAATGTTTTTTTACCTTAATGTATTCCTTGCATTAAAAGGTAAAAAATGTTTAGGTGTCAGCACTGCCCCCTCAGCCCCCTCAGCCCCCCTTTAATTACCTAAGACCTTATTCGATCCAGCGCTGTGCACATCTGCAGATCTTTTCTCCCCTCACTTTCGGGTCTCGCTGGCTTTGCTGGGGCACCAGGAGCCATTGGCTCCCAATCAAAACCTGTGACGAGGAAGCGGTGGGGGGGCGGGGCCGAGTCTCGCGATCTGTGTCAATAGACGTAGCAGAGGGACTCGGTTACAAGCACGCACAAGTGCCCCCATGGGAAGCAGCTTCCCGTGGGAGCACTGGCCAAAGAGGAGGCGGGCCAGGAGTGCCTACGGGGGACCTGAAAAGAGAAGGTTGCCACCCACTCTGTGCGATTCAATTGCTATTTTTTTTTTAAATATACCTTTACAACGTCTTTACATTTCTGAGTGTCTGCCTCATTGTCGTCAAAATTCTGGTAATTAAGGAAAGTGCAAAGAAACTGCTGAACCCGTAGGGTTATCTTGCTGGTATTTTCTAGCTTAAGGTATTGATGATGGTGTATGACCCGGTTCCCAGGCAGGTGGCTTCTACACCCCAGAGGATCTCCAGTGTCTCCTTGGCTTGTAGCGTAATGTAACGAGAATTGAAATTGAAGCACAACACCACTGGGGGTCCAAAATACCACTGTAGGACCAGTTCACTTCTGGTTTGTTCACATTGTTGTCCGTCAAGTCCTGAGAAAGGCACTATTGGATCCTTTGAAACAGGTTGGCTACTTTTTGGATTGTACCCTTGACTTCCAAAAGAATAAAGTTGTATCTGGACCTCTTAGCAGTAGTGTGGTGCTTCAACTTCAGTTCTGGTTACATTTCAGGATTCTGAGAGCTTTTTTCAGAGGGTGGGGCCTGTCTTCAGGTTTCTGAGCACCCTGCTTTTTGGAGGCGCTGTTACCAGGTAACTTTAAAAAAGAAAACCTACGACAACATAAAGGGGTTAGCTAGATGACCCCTAAATTTACAACAGCTGAGCCCTCCATGTATGTGTGTGGGTGGTCTTTCCACCAATCTGCTGAAATACAAGTCCTCCTGTGAGTTAGAACAATGATGTCCCACATTACCCCGGCTCAGCGTCAGGAAGAAAAGTTCAATCTGTTGGCATTTGGGTAGCAGCTTCATCAGATCAAAGTAGAACGGCACCTCCCGGATGCACAGGCCTCCACTATTACCAGGTTCTGGAAATAATGAAGACAAGAAGATTACAGAAAGAAAAAAAATAAATTATATATATATCTATATCTATCTATCTATCTATCTATCTATCTATCTATCTATCTATCTATCTATCTATATATATATATATATATATATATAGATATAATCTCCGAGGAATCACAACGCAGCTTTAAAATTTGCTTATATCTCCAATTTCTATATTGGCGTTGCAGGCTTCTTCATGAAACACACAACAGTTTCGAGCCTCGTGGCTCTTCATCAGGTGTGAAGACGCCTGCAATGACAGTAAGGACTTGTTCACACCACAATTTTAGCGATCCTGGATGCGTTTTTGAGCATGCACGTTGTTGACGAGTTTTGAATGTGCATTTCTTATTTTAAAACTTGAAAAATCTTTATTTATATTTTAGGGCATTCTGCTGTGTTTACACGTTTTACACATTTTGATGTGCTCCGGGCAAAAAAAAAAAAAAAAATGCAGCAAGTTATACTTTTGTTGAAAGCACTGGAACTGAGCGCAATGTTGTGAACTAGAAATTAGCGAAATAAGCAAGAAACTTTTGGAGGAATAGAAGGCAAGCAGAGGGTGCAACCATATAAGTGTAGCAATTGTTTTTAATAAAAAAGCAGCTATAAACATGAATGCACTCACATGTGGTTCAAATAAGCAGGCATAACATCCCCATCAGCTCATTTTAACCACATGTGAGTGCATTCATGTTTTTATCTGCGTTTTAAATAAAACTGCTACACTTAGATGGTTGGGCCCTCTGTTTGTTTTCTACTCGTAGTGAAAAGTTTGGAGGATTCACCCTGTCCGTGTTTGTTGAGGAGCTGTAATCCATCCATTAATGATTGTCGTATATATTGGACTTTTTAAAAGGGGCCAGTTCCCACATTTTACACTCAGTCTTGAGCCTTATAAATTATTGTTAATTCCTTGAACCTTTGGAGCACAGTGACTCTTTGAACCTGTATTTGATTGGAGACTGCCTGTCGCCTACATACAAATCTTATGTAATAATAGTAATAATGCTGACTAGGTACTACAATCAAATGACCTAAACAATTTTACCAAAATGTATCAGAGCACAACGGCTGCCATATTACAGACGAGGCAAGCTTGTATATCCACTTAAAGGGTAAGGTCACCTTCACAAAAAATTTCTTAAGTGAACTTACATTCATTTTTAAGAATTTTTTTTGGAGTTTTTTTTGCTAGAAAATTACTTAAAACCCCTAAACATTATATATTTTTCGTAAAACAGAGTACCTGGAGAATAAATTGGTGAGTTTTGCACATTTTTATGTCAAACAGTATTTTCACACCGGTTTTTTAAACGCAATTTTGTGGGAAAAAAAATACACCTTTTTTTGCATTTTAATGCAAAAAATACACAATACATAACCCAATTTTTTCTAAAATATAAAAGATGTTACACTGAGTAAATAGATACCAAAACCCAAAAACATGTCACACTTTAAAACTGCGGACGCCCATGCAACAGCGACAAATGGCGTAAATTTTACTATCCATAGGCAACTCTTTAAAAGCCTTTATAGGTCACCACCTTAGATTTACTGAGGAGGTCGGGTGTTGTGCCCCGTACACAGGATAGGATTTTCCGACGGAAAATGTGTGATAGGACCTTGTTGTCGGAAATTCCAACCGTGTGTGGGCTCCATCACACATTTTCCATCGGATTTTCTGACACACAAAGTTTGAGAGCAGGATATAAAATTTTCCGACAACAAAATCCGTTGTCGGAATTTCTGATCGAGTGTACACAAATCCGACGGACAAAGTGCCACGCATGCTCAGAATAAATAAAGAGGTGAAAGCTATTGGCTACTGCCCCGTTTATAGTCCTGATGTACGTGTTTTACGTCACCGCGTTCAGAATGATCGGATTTTCCGACAACTTTGTGTGACCGTGTGTATGCAATACAAGTTTGAGCCAACATCCGTCGGAAAAAATCCTAGGATTTTGTTGTCGGAATGTCCGATCAATGTCCGACCGTGTGTGTGGGGCATTAGAATTACTGCCCATGATCTTACGTTCGCTGTAATTCCTCATGTGTGGGACGATCGCTGTTTCCACACCTGCGGGACCGATCTGTGCATTCGCCTTTGCGTTCAAGCACGGGGAGGGGACTAGGTCACTTTATTTAATTTTTTTGTTATTTATATTCAATTTTTTTTTTTTTTTTACAATGTTGCTTTACATTTTTTTGTTATCACTTTTATTGCTGTCACAAGGCACGTAAACAGCAATAGGCATGCAACAGGTACTCTTTATGTAAGAATCTGAGGTCTCAAAACCCTCCCCGGCACTTTAAAGTATTCAAAACACCAAGATCTGTGTTTTTGGGTGCTTTTGAGTTTTTAAAAATGGCGCTGTTTTCATCTGGGGTAAACCGGAAGTGACGTCAGGTCATCGCTTCTGGGTTACCACAGCCGATACCGATCCAGGGCCGATACGCGACTGCTCGGCAAGTGGTTACTTTGTAGGATTTGCACCAAGGTCACTTTGATCTTCCCACCTGTCCGCTCCACTTTAGTCAGGATTGGAGATCCGCCATCTTTGTTCTGGCAAAGCTGTACAATATACTCGAACGTGAGCATGATGTTGATGCAGCTCTGATCTCTTGGAAACAACTGCAAGAAAGAAAGCTTGTCAAAGTCTGCAAAAGAAAGACACATTTTATCATGGAGTGCAATTAAAGTACATGTTGTAGATGGGAAGGCATTACTCTGTATATGGAATGACCCAGACATTACCATGTAAATCCGGGTGGGCCAAAAGTAGCGCCTGTAAAGCGCCTGAAAAACGCCTCCCCTGCCACCCCAATGTGAAAGCCCGAGTGCTGCAAGCAGCATCTTTGGAGTGGTGGAGGAGCGTGGAAATGAATGGGCACCTCTGCCAAAGTGCCTGCAAAGTGCTTCGGTAGCGGCGCTACACGGGTGCATTTACCGTATATACTCGAGTATAGGCCGACCCGAATATAAGCCGAGGCACCTAATTTTACCACAAAAAACTGAGAAAACATTGACTCGAGTATAACCCTAGGGTGGGAAAATGCAGCAGCTACTGGGTAAACAATGCCCATCTGCAGCCTCACTGTGCCCATCTGTAGTCTCACTGTGCCCATCTGCAGCCTCACTGTGCCCATCTGTAGTCTCACTGTGCCCATCTGTAGTCTCACTGTGCCCATCTGCAGCCTCACTGTGCCCATCTGCAGCCTCACTGTGCCCATCTGCAGCCTCACTGTGCCCATCTGTAGCCTCACTGTGCCCATCTGTAGTCTCACCGTGCCCATCTGCAGCCTCACCGTGCCCATCTGCAGCCGTACCTTTCATTACTAAAACAGCGTGTGTCTCCTGCTGTGTTATGCAGTCTGGTCGGCCGTCCATAGTAACATAGCCCCGCCTCCTCCTTGTCTCTGATAGACGGAACGCTGATACAGTTTCCCAGCATTGTATCAGTGTTCCTCTAGCATGAACTAGGAGGAGGCGGGGCTTTGTTACAATAGGTGGCCGAACAGACTGCATAACACAGCGGGAGACACACAGTGATACAAACACTCTGTTTTAGTAATGAAAGGTACGGCTCACTCGAGTATAAGCCGGGGGGGGGGGGGGTTTCAGCCAAAAAAATGGGCTGAAAAAGTCGGCTTATACTCGAGTATATACGGTAACCCTTTCTTCGGCCGATAGCAGGGATTAAAAGCGCCCCGCTTTACCGCTAACGCTGCTCAGTGTGAAAGGGCTCTAAAGAGGTGGAGATCTACCTGAACAAAAAATGGGAGAAGTCAAAGATCACCGGGGACACTGTCTCCCAGTTTCCCCTCCTCCACCTGATTTAAACCTGTAATTGCCGTACTACTGTGTTGCAATTGCGTGCATTGCAATCATGGATTTAAAGTGATTGTAACAATTTGTTTTTGTTTTTTTTTAAATAACAAACCTGTCATACTTACCCGGTCTCTGCAAGGGTTTTGCATAGAGCGGCCCTGATCCTCCTTTTCTGGGGTTTCCCGCCGGCGCTCCCGGCTCCTCTTTAATCGGGTGTCCCCACGGAGAGCCGCTTTCCCTGGGGGGGGGGGGAACCCTTGCAGGCGCGCTCCTGAGTCCTGCTGCTGCGTCCATTGACACAGACAGCAGGACTCGGCCCCCCCGTGTCACTGGATTTGATTGACAGCAATGGGAGCCAATGGTTCCTGCTGATATCAATCTGTCCAATGAGGACCCGAGACAGCTGCTGGGCTCATTCTCGTCGCTAGAAAGATCGGGTTTAGGTAAGAAAAAGCGGTTGTATACCCCCAAACGCAAAAAAAAAAAAAAAAAAAACTGATTGGCACCACTGGTGGGCACAAATAGGTGGCACTGATTGCAGGCACTTACTGTGGACACAGATTGCAGGCACTTACTGTGGGAACAGATTGCAGGCACTTACTGTGGGCACAGATTGCAGGCACTTACTGTGGGCACAGATTGCAGGCACTTACTGTGGGCACAGATTGCAGGCACTTACTGTGGGCACAGATTGCAGGCACTTACTGTGGGCACAGATTGCTGGCACTTACTGTGGGCACAGATTGCTGGCACTTACTGTGGGCACAGATTGCTGGCACTTACTGTGGGCACAGATTGCTGGCACTTACTGTGGGCACAGATTGCTGGCACTTACTGTGGGCACAGATTGCTGGCACTTACTGTGGGCACAGATTGCAGGCACTTACTGTGGGCACAGATTGCAGGCACTTACTGTGGGCACTGATTGCTGGCACTTACTGTGGGCACAGATTGCTGGCACTTACTGTGGGCACTGGCAGGGGGTACTGGTGGGCACATGAGGCTTTTCCTCTTCGGGACCGATGTCCCTTTGAACAGAAGCCAGTGATCGGCTTTTTTTCTTCTCACGCTATCAGCGTGAGAAGAAGAAAAAAAAAAAAAAACAATTATCGATCTTCTGTTTACATCATGTGATCAGCTGTCATTGGCTGACAGCTGATCACGTGGTAAGTAGCCTGGGATCTCATTGACTCGGGTGATCACATTGTGCGCCCGTCATTCGGCTATAGCGCGGATCTAAAGCAGTTAAAGCGAATCTCAAACTATTGAATCCTAATAAAAGAAGCAAAGTGTTCATAGAAGATTGGTAGAGGCGGGGCTATTCCTGCCCAGGTTTATTTCTCGGTACTCACAGCTTGTGGAATCTCAGAGTACATAAGGCCATGCAGGTGCTTCCAGCTCTCGGAGGTGCCCATCACGACGCCGCTCTGCGGCTCCACCCAACACTCAGAGACGAGGTGCAGCTCCGTGTCCTGTTCTATGGCTTCCACCTCCGTGTCATTATCCTCATCGGTGGAGAAGCTGAGAAGCCACAGATATGTAGATTGGTCAGAAAAAGAGAATCAAATGCGGGGGGGGGGGGGGTTATGTACATGCACATCGCCCAGACATAGTAAATAGTAACCCACCTGTCCTTGGTGGAGGTGACATACGGAGGAAAGAGAATGTACTGAATAACACAGCTGTGCTTCTCTATACTGTTCTCTCCTATACAATCGCTCTGCGGAGGAGACAGGAGCGCAGGGTCAGTGCTATCAGTGACCAATGGAACAGATGGGGGGGGGGGGTATTGGACTCACCTGAATGGGGACCTCCAAGACCATATTAATAATTCCTTCTCCGCTGGAGGCAAAATGGAACCCTTCTGATAGCCTGATCCTGCAAAGACAAGTACAACGTCAGTTCCTAACAATGGAGGAGTCACTATGTAGGAGCAACGTCTTGTAGGATTTGGACAGGTTCCCTGGAGACGGCCCACTGAGATACCCTCAACCAATAGGAAGCAGCCAGAAATCAAGGGGGTAACAACGAATTAAAGAGGAACTGCAGCCTGCTGACATAATTTGTAATAAAAACATCTTTGGCATTCTGAAGCTTCCCTCCAACCACTTTGCATATTATTTTATATATATTGTGATTCTGTACTTGCCAAATATGCTGCAGAAATCTCCCTCCGCTGAGTCTGGCTGCAGCCATTTTAACTGTGGGCAGCTGAAGCGGCTGCCTCTTCACTTCCTGGATTTACACAGACACACACCTCCAGCACTGCAGCTCTCATTGGCCCTTTTATGACTCATCCCCCCTCCCTTCCTGGCAAACGCTCGTGAGAGTGAGAGCTGTGCATGATGTCATCAGCCTAGGCTTTTTTAGCAGACAAAAAACAGGAAGTGGGCTGTATAAGGGATTTACTGGCAGAAAAAAAATGTTTTACTATCCAAAAGTTAAAATAACAACAACAAGGGCAGAAGATTTAATAGATGGAAAAATGATAAAAAATTACTGAAGGTTCAGCTTTAAGTTTACATTGTTTTGTGTTCTTTAACCACTTGACCTCTGGAAGATTTACCCTGCCCCCCACCCCACCCCTTCATGTCCAGGCCATTTTTTTAACGATACGGCACTGCGTAACTTTAACTGACAGTTGCGTAGTCGTGCAACACTGCATACAAATGAAAATTTTTTCCCACTTTTTTTCCCCCCACAAATAGAGCTTTATTTTTGTGGTATTTGATCACAACTGAATTTTTTTTGTTTTTTTTTTTTGCACTATAAACAAAAAAAAGACCCACAATTTTGAAAAAAAAAAAAAAAAAAAAAAAACAATATTTCTTTTACTTTTTGCTATAAAACATATCCAATAAAAAAAAAAAAATGAAAAAAAATCTAAACTTCTTCATAAATTTAGGTCAATATGTACTCTGCTACACATTTTTGGTAAAAAAAAAAATTGATTGGTTTGCTCAAAAGTTAGAGCGTCTATAAACTATGAGATATATACTGGAATTTTTATTTATATTTTTTATTTATTTCATACCAATAATAGTGGCTATCAGCAACTTATAGCGGGACTGTGATATTGCGGCGGCGGACAATCGGACACTAACTGACACTTTGTGGGAACCAGTGACACTAATACAGTGATCAGTGCTAAAAATATACACTGTCACTGTACTAATGACACTGGTTAAGAAAGTGTAAAACATCTAGCGCAATCAAAGTGTTAAATGTGAGCCCAGCCAGTGTTGTGTGTGTACTATATGTGGTGCTCTCAATAAAGGATGTGATGGTTTGTTCTTTTTTCCCCGCTTTTGCAGGGAAAGAAAATCCATCACATCCCCGCTGTCAGAACGGAGCTTTGCTTTGTTTACATAGGCAGAGCTTCATCCAGCCTCTCCCCTCGATGATCAGCAGGTACCGGCGGACATCCACTGGCCCGGCACACGCCCCCTTTGCGGAAGTGCAGAATCACGTATATATATCTGTGATTCTGCACAGAACGGTCTCCCTGTAGCAGTAAATCTGGGGCTAAATAAAGGGGTTAATCACTTGCTGCCAGCCAACAGTACATTTAGAGCCCTTTCACACTGGGGCAGTGCGGGCGTTAGTGGTAAAATAGCGGCGCTTCTCAGATATGCTACAACATTACAGTCTGGCATCCATGCAACATTTGATTGGATTTAATTACCTTTGGTGCCTCTCTAACATGGAATCACTCAATTGGGTATGTGTTGTCATTAAACTATTTTTTTTTTATTATTTATTTATTTATTATTATTTTATTATTTCGTTTCATTTTTTGTTTGTATATTTATTTATACTTATTTACATTTCTTTTGTAAGGCTAAAGTTTTTTAATACTATTCACGCTCTAAATGAATGTTTTGTCTGATATATATCTCTTTGCATTTCTAGAATCAATATTTATATAAATGTATCCAACTCTCAGCCCCTGATGAAGGTATCTGAACACTGTATACCGTAAACATGTCGGGCATTAGGACACATTATCCCTTGGAATTTACACAGGATATAGATATATATATGTGTGTGTATGTGTGTATGTGTGTATGTATGTGTGTATGTATGTGTGTATGTGTATGTGTATGTGTATGTGTATGTGTGTGTGTGTGTGTGTGTGTGTGTGTGTGTATATGTGTATATATGTGTGTGTGTGTGTGTGTGTGTTAATTAATCTGCGCTAACCCCACCACCCTAGAATGTGATGCTCAAACAAAATAAGCCAAAAACATGATAAAGATAATAGAAATTGAAATAATAAAAAAATTTTAAAAATATCATTTTGAAAGTTAAATGGATGCTGCTATCTTCTGACAAAATTAAATGCTTAATTAAGACATATTATATAGACACAAAAGAAGATTTCGCAAACTAATACACCCAAATATGTGAATAGAGGTGCCACTCATTACTACATAAAATTCATCTCTAATGTGAAATAATCTAGTATCCCCCAAAAACGCAGTTTGGTTTTTACCAAAGACATGCAGCAGAATACATTTTGTCCTAAATATATAATGAAATTTGATTTTATTGGATTTGTTTTATTACAGGAAGTAGAAAAAATATTTCTACTCGAATTCCTGATCTAATACTCTTTCTACTTACCGATCTAATACCACCAAAAGAAAGCACTGCTACAAAAAAGACATAAAAAAAAAGTAGAAAGCACTATTTGTGGGGAAAAAAAATCATATAAATGTAATTTGGGTAAAGTGTTGCATGGCCGTGCAATTGCCAGTTAAAGTAGTGCAGTATCAAATAGGTAAAAATGGTCACGAAGGGGGGTAAAACCTTCCAGGTCAAGTGGTTAATTGGGGAGGGAAAGGCAACAAAAGTTGTGGACTTTGTATTTTCATGCCACTTGAATGACACAAATAGGTAACACAGTATCTTAAAAGATTTTGTTTTGTTACAAAATGACTGTTTTGAACCCTCTGAGTACCACAAATATTGCCACACGTGGGCAGATCCTCACAGGGGTAGGACTTACTCTGTAAGAGTGGACAGGATCTGTGCCATGGCAGTGGTGGGCACTGTAGTCGTCAGACCAGACTGCACAGACCAGATCCACCTCTGATGGTAGAAGTAGCGGGAGAGGGAAGCCAGGGAGGAAGAAGCGGAGCGATTGGTAATGGAGGGTCCCGATACTGAAGTGTGCTGGGTAGGACTCTCCAGGTTCAGAATAAATGGAGTTCTGTAATCCAGAGGTAGCTTGTCATACCTATGAATGAGAAGAATTAGAGAAAACACCTCATAGGCTTGTTATTCACAGACATTATTTTGCACCGGGGGGGGGGTATCAGTTCCAGCAAATTGTGGAGCCCCTTAAAAGCACACGCTACTAAAATATGTTCACTGGCTACATGAAGTAGAGGCAAGCACCCAGAGCACCATAACCTAAGGAAGGAAGGTTTGAAAAGTGCAGGGGTCAGTGGTAAGTAATACAGAGTTCAGGGGTCAGTAGTATATAATGCCAGTAGTATGCAAGGGATAGTGCAGGGATCAGTAGTAAGGCATAGTGTATGGCAGTGATGGCGAACCTTGGCACTCCAGATGTGTTGGAACTACATTTCCCATGATGCTCAACTACACTGCAGAGTGCATGAGCATCGTGGGAAATATAGTTCCAAAACATCTGGGGTGCCAAAGTTCGCAATCACTGGTGTATGGGTGAGGAGTATGTAGAGCAGGATACAGGGGTGAGGAGTAAATAACACAGACAGCAGGGGTCAGGAGTAAATAACAAAGACAGCAGGGGTCAGGAGTAAATAACACAGACAGCAGGGGTCAGGAGTAATCAACGTAGAGTACAATGGTCAGTAATATGTAGTGCAGAGCGCAGGGGTCAGGAGTAATCAACGCAGAGAGCAGGGATCAGGAGTAATCAACGCAGAGAGCAGGGATCAGGAGTAATCAACACAGAGCGCAGGGATGATCAGGACTATGCGGCGCACGGGTCAGGACTATGCGGCGCAGAGCGCAGGGGTCAGGACTATGCGGCGCAGAGCGCAGGGGTCAGGACTATGTAGTGCGGGGGTCATGAGTATGTAGCGCAGAGTGCAGGGGTCAGAAGTATGTAATGGAAAATTCAGTGGTCAGGAGTATGTAGTGGAAAGTTCAGTGGTCAGGAGTATGTAGTGGAAAGTTCAGTGGTCAGGAGTATGTAGCACAGACTGCAGGGGTCAGGAATATATAGCACAGAGTTCAGGGGTCAGAAGTATGTAGTGCAGGGGTCAGGAGTATGTAATGGAAAGTGAAGGGATCAGGAGTATGTAATGGAAAGTGAAGGGATCAGGAGTATGTAATGGAAAGTGCAGGGTTCAGGGGCATTGTAGAGTGCAGGGGTCAATAGTATGTACCCCTGACTGCAGAGGTCAGCAGTAAGTAATGCAGAATGTAGGGGACAGCGCCACATCACAAGTTCACCCCTCCCTCTATAAAATTTACCAGCTTTCAGATGCAGAAGAGCCTTGCAGAGGGAGGGAAGTCCTCCCAGGTCTCTCCTCAGCTTTGTCATATGACACATCAGAGTCAGGGAGGAGCCTAGGACTTCCCTCGGCTCTGCAATTTCTCAAGCCGCTGCGATTTGAGGTCCACATTTCATTTACATAGACAGTTTTAATCACTTTTGAGCTAACAGGTAGCTTACACCTGTACGTTTCTAAAGGACCCTACAAAACATACGTATGCAATTTTTATATTTGAAATCAGTCTTGACCATAGCAAACAAGAAAAATAGGTTCATAACCACTACACATCTTTTATTTTTTACGTCTCTTTCTTCTTTATATAGGATGGTGTTTGATACTTACTTAATGAGAAGCTTCTCCAGGGGTTTGTGCAGCAGAACGAGGCAACAGCGGTCAGAGAAGGCTGGAGGAGGCACTTGCGGAGGAGGAGGGGACTTGGAGGGCGAGCTGATTCCGAAGATCTTCCTTTTGACCCGCGGGGTGCTGTCTTTACTGTCTTTCCCTCTGTAAGGGAATCGCAGTTGCAGGATGAGGTCCTTCAGCTCTTCCACCTTCTGCAGAAGACAAAGAGGAAAGTAAAATAAAGATTCTCACTGCTACAACTAAACGGCAAACCACAGGTGTGGCCAACAAAGAGGCAGCACTTTTGTGTAGCCCTCATTACTGATCTAATTCACTTACACCTCTGTTAATATTCAATATTGTGCACCAGCTTTTTTTATTTAGCAACATTCATATTCAGCAGCCAATAGCTGGTGATCCCGCATGTCTCCTTCCCTTGTTGGAGCACTCTGACCACACTAAGCAATGGAAGTAACTTCATGCTGGCATGGTCAGTTTGTGTCTCTTAGCTCCCAATCTGAGCCACAGGATGTGGTGCCAACGCTAAAGGAGGTGCGGCTGTATTTCTGTAGTCAGTCTGGCTGGCATGCCCTCCCCCCAGCCTTGATCTGATTGACAGCAGCGCCTAGCAGGCCTATCATTCTCGCTAGATCAGTTGCACAGGAATGGCCCTGTGGGATGCAAAGTATTAAGGCCGGCTATAGACAATGCAAATCCGGTCAAAGACCGGTACAGCAGGAGACGGCTGACATTCAAACTATGTGTGGGCAGGCTGAACCTACCCAGCTGACTGATCAATTAACTTGCGTACAACCAGCCTGCTGGATTTACTTGCGATTATTGGTAGCAGCTGCTATAGCCGCTAGCAGTAATCATTGTCTTCTCCCGGCGGGGACAGCTTCCAATAATGTGCCACTGAAGACATAATTTCTGACGAAACAAGTTGGGCGGAGCTGGAAGAAATGATGTCAGGGCGCACGCAAGGATTCTGGATGTTGTAGTTTTAATGCCAGTGTTGATGTGTTGATAACCGAATTAAAAAAAAAATTACCTGTCAGGTTTACACTACTGCAAGAAGTTTTGGTTCTCTTTCATGTCACATGCCCTTATGATGTTTGGGATGGAGGTAAGGAATTGCCATGTGATATATCCAGCTCTATGGAGATTGAATGGTATGACAGCAAGCGCTGTTTGACTTCTCAGCTGAGAATTACAATTTTGGGGGGTGTGGCCTGGAGAGTTACAACTTTATCAGTTGGGTTTGCTCAAGCGTTTATTTTGATGTATATGTAATTTGTAGCACTTGTATATCACCGTTTGGTTTATATAGCAGATCCTACACTGTGTGCTAGCTGCTTTCCTTTTTATTGTATTATTCCTCGCAGCACAGCTTTTTCTTGTTTAGATGACCATTGTGACAGCCAATCCCAGTGGTCACGTGATCAGCCGACCTTACCTGCACAGCCGGCTTTCAGAACATTTTAAAGGGATACAACGTTGATAAAGCGAGCGTCTTGATGCCAACAGCCAGCTGCAATCTATCGCTATCAAGGCGATTGGATGGCACACATGGCCAGATGCTGCATGGAGCATGCTGACCGGAAACAGGGATTTTTATTACGCACAAGTGCCTTTCTTTGCTCCCTACTTGTTGAGAGATGTCTGATGTCCTTAACAGGAGGAATTCTTTGATGCATCTGTGACTCCCTCTACTTTGCCGATATCTTTATATTTTCCTAGGTATCCTATCCAAACATTATTATGCCCGATTGATTATGTACCTACAGATCTAATTTCTGCTGACTGTTTGCCTCTTGGGCTTGTCACCCCTTTCAGGGTCCTTGTGCTTGAGATTGGAAAATTGGCCTTGGTGGCGCCCCCTGCTGCCCATCTGTCTCAGCTGTACACCACCACATCCAGCAGGAATGAAAGTGTTTATTAAGGCACAAATATAAGTCTATGCCAGGCCCTCTATGATACTCAGCCATCTGAATATGTGTTTTCTAAAAACGAGGCTTGTAAATACCTATTTAGAGCTATCATTAGTCCGGTCACGTGACTCACGCCCGCTTTTCAGTTCTGATACATGGCTTCTGCAGGAGAGGCGGGGATCTCCCTCTGATGTCAGCAGGGGAGATCACATGGCCGATCAGCATCCTGAGCTCTGTCTCTGAGGTGTAAAGCGGCCGCGAGTCACGTGACCGGCCTGAAGATAGCTCTAAAAAGGGCATTTACGGGCCTCGTTTTTAGATAACATATATACAGTGTGCTATGCCTGATTATCATAGAGGTGCTGCCAGTGACTATTTATAAGTTTTGGCTCTGTACTAATAGCAGCAGGGGGGCAGAGACGGAGACACACAACAAGGATCTGACAGGCAGAGAGGGAGAGGTGAGGGGGAGAGGTGAGCTGAGAGCCGGGCTGCGGATGACGGAGGGACGTACTCTGACCACGGTGGTCAGGGCTCAGCAGCCCTGGTTATCGTGGTCAGTACAGACAGGGAACACAGGAAGTGGCATTTTTCTTTTTTTGTTTTTTTTTTTTACAGTTTAGAGGGGGGCAGATTACACAGCACAAGCACTATGCTGTTCAATCTGCTTTAAGGGACCAGGATATCTATTTTTTTGGGGGGGAGGGTTTAACAAACACTTTAACTGTACCTTTATATGATTATATGTCCTCACCCAATGATTTTGTGAGTATAAATAACAGCCTGTGTGATACGTAAATTTATTTCAGTATGTGAGGCAGCTGAAATATTACATAAGTGTTTACTATGATGCCAATATAATATATATTTACATTTTAGAAATGATAATGCCCAGTAAATAATCCCTGAAGGAGGAAAGTCCGAAAAATGACGCGTTCCATCACCACTGCTCATGGGAGCTAGCCCATCATCGTCCTAGGGTGGCTCTTCTGATGTTGTGTGTTTGGCTTAAAGCGGAGTTCCAACTGTGAAAAATTTTTTTTGGATGAACATCTTAAATTTTAAAGAACTTATTACTAGCGCTCACGTTTATTTTTTTAATCGCTGCTCGATTGCCAATTTATTTATTTGAGCAGCATAGGTTTTATTCCTTGTTATTTATTCCTTTATTCTTGCTAATTTCCATCTTGCTTGTGGGCATGTGAGGCCCACAAGCACTATCTTTCCGGGGTCTGATGCAGCTGAGCGACCAGCATGCATCGCCCGTTCTCGCGCATGCGCAGTATGTGCGGCGCAGCCATACACTTCTGATGTTGCCGTCACAACGGGCGTCGTCGTCGGAAGTGCCTGCCCCCGTTGTGATGGCAACGAAGCCCTCGGCGCTGCCCGCTGACTCCTGGGAAACGATGACAAGCATCTCCCAGGAGCACTAGCGAGCACGGGCGCAGAGGGAAATGACGTCAGACGCCAGGGAGACGAAGGGGCAGATTACGAGAAACCCCCTAGTAACAGACCTGAAAAGGTAAGTAAAAAAAATAAAAATTTTTCCAAAGGTTGTTCTCTGAATTTAATGCAGCTGAATAATGTAAAATTTGTTTTATGACTGGAACTCCGCTTTAAGGGCATTCATATGTAACACATTAATGTTTGTACAATATCTAAACTCCATATCTTATCTTTCAAAAGGAAAAATCTTTCTAAAATGTCAAAATAAAAGTATGTTTTTTACTCTCTAATATGAGTCTGCCTTACAGTCCTTGGGGGGGGGGGTTTGTTGTGCATGCGGTTCTGTACAGTTTTAAAGGGACGCTGGGGCAGGCAGGAAAGAGGTCAATGCAATGCAGCAACAATGACTAACGTTTTTTGGGGGGGGGGAATTTACCTTATTTCTGCAATTTGCTGGAGTCCCCAGAGGAAATCCCAGCCGGAGGACCATGCACGGGGCTTTCCAGATTATCCGCACCACACAGAAGGAAGAAGGCGTCTGACCAGCGTCACTGACAAAGTCAACAGGGGATATGATGAGGAAAGAAAAAAAGATCACACCGATCGTATGGCAGAAGATAGTCATCGACTGACATTACCTCAACATTAACTTGACATAGGAGTAACCCTCCACCAGAACAAAGCTGCTCCAGTCCCGCAGGAGAGAGGTGAGGGCCGTGTGGGAGATGCGACACTGAACCGTGCTATAGCGCCCGTTGTTCCCTGGGGTATGGAGGTGCTTCGGGAGAGGCCTGGAGGGGTCACAAGAGAGGTCACTGCACCAGAATCCTTTGCAGCACTGAAAGACTGACTCATGACAAACACTGAATTGTTAGGGGAGGGTGTACAGCATTCTCGGAGAGGAGCTTTAAGTAACTTTACATACATGTCATGCTCCAAAAGCAGCACGATGCGGTGCACATGAAGCCAGCGCTGCCACACATTGGCATCCATGGAAAGGATCGGTTTCCAGTAGGAGGCAAACTGGGAATGGCTGGAGTCCGAGTCACTGTGCTGCAGTGACAATACCTGCGGAGGAGAGGACAAAATGGAGTCACATACGTCATCTTACAGGAAGCTTCAGTTCCTTACATCTCTGGATATAATAAATCAGTTTGACTTAAAGCGAAGATAACCTCTACTTATGTATATACACCAAGTTTAAATTGTTCAGGCTTGTAAAAGGTATATTTTAGGGCTCGTTTACACTTGCTTTCGCACATTAACCCCTTTAAACCGGCGCCTCCCGGCCCTTTAAGGGGTTTATGATGCCGGAAGGCAGGGTTTATAATCACATGATCGAAAAGCTTAAAATCACAAGC
This sequence comes from Lithobates clamitans, assembly GCA_037952925.1. Lineage (NCBI taxonomy): Eukaryota > Metazoa > Chordata > Amphibia > Anura > Ranidae > Lithobates > Lithobates clamitans. Next base: position 172,306 of record JBBGZY010002095.1, on the reverse strand, counting down.
AGCGATCGTGAGCTTTCAGTTAGCCGCCGATAACGGTGCCGGGAGTGCGCTCCTGGAACAGCTATATACCACCAAATCACGCTAATATGCGGCCACTCGGCGCCAAGGCCCACCAGCCAAGAGGCTGCATATTTGTGTGCGCCCGGCGTCAACGGGTTGAGGAGTCTATCGCTTCAACATGCTTTTTTGATGCTTCGGTCACACTTTTTGGAAGCTTTAATAAGGCTTGGCAAACACCCTGTGTCTGTTAATTTTTTATTTGTTTTAAAGGGGCACAGTAGAACCCCAGATCATTAGTACCCTCATTCAGCAGATCCCCTGCTCAGTAGTATCCCCAGCTCTGCTGATGTCCCACACAGTCATAACTCCCAGCTCTGCTGATCCCCCTGCTCAGTAGTAACCCCCAGCTCTGCTGATCCCCCTGCTCAGTAGTAACCCCCAGCTCTGCTGATCCCCCTGCTCAGTAGTAACCCCTAGCTCTGCTAATCCCCCTGCTCAGTAACCCCCAGCTCAGCTGGTCCCTCTGCTCAGTAGTAACCCCCAGCTCAGTAGTAACCCCCAGCTCAGCTGATCCCCCTACTCAGTAGTAACCCCCAGCTCTGCTAATCCCCTGCTCAGTAGTAACCCCCAGCTCTGCTTATCCCCCACTCAGTAGTGTGACAAACCCACCAGGGACAGGGACTTTTGGAGGGGACTAGGGGCTAGCCTTCTACCCACTGATTATAGCCCATGGAGGAGACCGGGGATCTTGTCTGCTTCTCCTGGTCAGAGCATGAAGAAGAGCTCAGTTCAGCCTCAACATCTTGTCTGTGTACAATGCTTGGGGTAAAGGGCTGGTATTAGCTCTCAGTCTGCTGAAAGGGTTTGGAGGGCAGGAGGCACAGTTTGGCGGAAGCACCCAGGCATGGCACTCAGCAGTAACCACCAGCTCTGCTGATCACCCACTCAGTAATAACCCCCAGCTCTGCTTCAGCAGGTCCCCCGCTTCAGCAGGTTCCCCTTTCCAAAGTACCCCCAGCTCTGTCGATCCTCAGATTTTCTGATCCTCCTCTCTCTTCGGTCCCCACTCATTTCATTTTCTGCTATATTGCTCCCATGCTGTGCACCATGTGTGACATCTGCTAGTTCCTCCAGCTCCAGTCCTGCTATAGCGTTCCCATGTTGCACACCACGTGTGCTGTCTGCTAGTTGCTCAGCTCCAGTCCGGACACCTCTCACTTTCCTGCTGCCCCACGCTGCACACCAGATGTGACTTCTGCACCAGACACTCCCAGAATATAAACACACATGAACTGGAAGTGACTGCTGATGACGACTTTCCAGTTCGCTTGTTGGTTTCTCAGTGCATCTTGGGATATCTCATAACTGCAATGCCTCCTAAACAAAGCAAAGCTAATGCTGAAAAGAAACCCTCAAAAGCTGCAGATGTTGTTAGAGAGCGTGGCCATAGACTTCTGCGGAGGATTTGGAGATGCTCTGAAGCGCCAAGAAAGTGACATGGGGTAAAATTTTAGAAGCAAACGCAACAAGCAAACGGGACTGTAATCGTACCAATTCATTTAGTGATAGGCGATTCAATTGGCATTCAGAGTGCTTTAAAAGCAAGTGCAAGCGAGCCCTCAAACATGATGCTGCTTAATCGCTGACACAGGAATACGTACTGGTGTGGTGGATCCAGGAGGGATGTAGAACAGGGGGACTCCATTCTTGGTGCTTTCTGGGATTTTGAAATGTTCTGGAACACTATCAAACGATTTCAAGTGCACCAACATCTGATCTGTCTGGCTGATGCTGGAAGAGAAGAACAAACACCAGTTAAAGTGTATGCAAAGTATCTACCCCCAGTTTGTTTTAACGAAATGTAATCCATGTCTACACCTAACTGCATACAATGTACTCAACCTCGTGTATCCTATTTGGAGTTGTCCAACCATAAATGATTTCTGCAATCGAGTAATAGCCTTTTTTGCTAACCTGCAAGGTCTCTTTATCACACATACACCTGAAATTTGCTAATTTAGTCTATTAGATGAAGAATGCTGAGGATATTTCTAAGGGAAACAAAGTTTAAGGCCCATAAAGCCACAGATCTTAAATGGATGAACCCATTCCTCACTAGCCTGTCCCATTGGATATATTTAATAAACCAGATCACCCTATTTAAAGGGGGTCATGTACAGAAACAGACATTCCATTCTCAAAATTTCACAAAGTCTGGGACCCATGGTGTAAATCTACACACACTCTGCAATATTCTCTGAGATCCCTAAAAGTCTACTTTGGGCCCGCGCCTTATGCCTTGTTTACATGGGTGTACTACAGTGTACAACCATGTGAGGGCCCTGTTTGCCCACAGAGGGATGCACAGGTGCTACGTACATCCCTGTGCAGGCAGTCCTTTTCATGTCAATTGGGGCGCAGCAGCTGCATGGATACAGCCGCTGTTCCCAATTTGACATCTGTGTCGGTGCAAGGCCCCAAATATACACTGTCTGCGTTCGGGGGCCATGCACCCACACAGCTTTCAAATTGGGAGCAGCATCTGTGCCCATGCAGTCTCTGCATCCCAATTGACATGAATAGGACTGCCTGTACAGGGATGCACAGAGCAGAGCTGTGCATCCAAACAGGGCTATTACATGGGAGTTCGCTGTAGTACGCCCTATGTGAATGTTGCCTTAGAGCAGGGGTCTCCAAACTTTCTAATCAAAGGGCCACATTATGGTCCTTCAGATTTTGGGGGGGTGGGGGGGGGTGCAGACTGTGGCCAGTGTGAGTAGAAATGCCCTTGCACCAGTGGGATTAAATAATGCCTCATATTCAGGGTATAACATGTAAAATGTTACAAACCGACCAGCCCCCGATCCCCCCCGCACTGACAGCTAGCAGCGATCTTCTCCTAACTGCCCTAACTCCACCCACATCACTCGTTCACAATCCTCTGTGAATGGAAAACTGCAAGTTCGGACAGCCTTGGCGGCTTGTAGTTTTCAATGAACTACCACGCGGCTGTGGGGCGCTGTGGTAGTTCATTCATGCTTCCTGTCAGATTGTACCTCCTCACCGGTCCGATGGACAGGCACACAGATACACGGACAGGTCTGCAGGAGACCTGCATTGCACCAGCGATCTGCTGATCGCTGGTGCAATGCTTTAGAGGCTCCAGAAACAAAAAATAATAAAATGTAAAAAATGTTTACCTGCAAAAATAATGTGCATTTATTATTTTTTGTTAAAAAGTGAACTTATCCTTTAAGAACAAATCTACAGAACTTATCTTGTTAATAGCCCGGGGACTGTATTTAACCTGAAAGTTTATTTCAAAGACAAATTTTTTACAAAAGCAAATCATTTGGGACTATGCTTTTCATCAAGGCTTGAAGAAACAAAGAAATCATGTCTGTGGGGTCAAAAGTCTAAAATAACTGGGTGATCCGGTTTGCACATATTGCAATAAGACTCCCATAGATTGGTGGTCAGTGGGAGGACTCCTTACACTAGTAGTCAGTGGGAATAATAATACATCATTGGTCAGAATGTCCCCTTACAGATACAGATAGCTAAAAAGATAACTGGTGTCAGAGGTAATGTATCTAAAAGTCAAAAATTGCTCACTGCTCAGCGAACCGTTGGCAACCCTGGAGGGACCCAGACTGAGAACAGCTGCATTAGATAGCAATCCATTGAGCATACCGCATAGTGTGAATGTTGGTGGAGTTCAGGAAAATGGTCAGATGCGACTGGTGATGCATTGGGGAAAATTCACAATCTTAACAGGTCTTATAAACTGCCCAATCATTCCAAGTAGACCAACAACAGGACGCTGTACCTCTGTAAAGTGTTCCAGAATCGCCGGATCACGCTGGTTCTGTACATGCTGGTGATGGGCTTCTTCAGTGTGCAGCTGATATCATGCAGAATGTCGTAGCTCCCTTCCATGACTACCTCTACCCTGGTGCTCCGCTTGGAGGGGTCCAGGGGCCAGGGGGCCATTGCCAGGTACTCAACACGCATGTTGTGTTTCCAGAGTAGAACCAGTTTTACCTCCAACAGCGCTGTAGAAACAAGGAGAGTAAATTATCTATGGAGACCTTGGTTCGGGGGGAATCACTAAGGGGTGCATTTTTACAGCAGAGGTCTGGCATTATCCGGGCCATACTCTCATGCGTCATTCAACCAAGAGGACATACTGTAAAGCGCAGGCCATTATGGAACTGCCTAGTATGGCGGCATCGGCACTGCACCCTGCATTCACATACCATGATTTAGAGAGGGGGGCTAATATTTTCATTGAGAATCACCAACAACCAGGAGAAGAGGTAAAGAGCAAGTATAAAATAAATAACTAAATAAAGAAAAAGAGAAAACAAACTACACATGGGAGCCCTCCAGTTGGGACACGGAGTATAAAGTGTCCTTCATCGATGGAACAAGAACAGTCCTTGTGACGCACCTTTGGCAATGCGGATTTCCCGGATGCTGTATCCTTCCCTGAGCCGCACAGAGACAACGCTGATGATGCCCGCATGCACTTCCTTCTCTGCGTGCTTCCTCCGGCGAGTGGCAAGCGCTGGGTTACTGCTGGCTGATACCAAATGTTCATTGAACAATTTGTGCTGTGATCCTATCCAATAAAAATATGTATAAATTATAGACAGTATGTATATAGATATATATACACACACACACACACACACACACACACACACACACACACACACACACACACACACACACGGTAAAATAAGTATTGAACCACCATTTTTCTAGGTAAATATATTTGAATGAATGAATGATTTGTAAAGCGCTGCAAATGCGAACTGAATCGCCTCAAGGCGCTAAATGCGTTAGTGTTGACCAGCTTCTTAGAAGAGGAAGGTTTTGAGTTTTTTCCTGAAGGCCAGATGGTTTTCTTCCATGAGGATGTGAGTCGGAAGAGCATTCCATAGCCGAGGTCCCTAGACTGCGAATCTGCGTTCTCCCCTTGCTTTGTAGCGATATTTGGGAACGGGGAGGATGTTTTGGTTGGATGATCGCAAATTGCGATTGGGTGTGTAGTGTTTTATTTTCTCTCGGAGGTATTGAGGGGCGTTACCTTGTATGCATTTGTGGGTGAGGCAGAGCGTCTTGAATGTGATCCGATTCTTTACCGTTAGCCAATGTAGGCTCCTCAGGGATGGGGAGATAGACTCCCAGGGTTTTTTTCCTGTTATCCGTCTTGGAGTAAGCCCATGTAGAGTGAATTTGAGTAGTCAAGACGGGAATTGATGATTGTTCCAACTACTGCTGCTTTGTCCTTTTCTGGGATAAAGGGAATGAGTCTGCGTAGCAGGCGGAGGAGATGATGAGAACCGCTAACTACTGAACCTATTTGTAAAAGGTGCTAAAAAAGGTGCTATAGACATTAAATTTTCCCCACATGTCGGTAACAGCCCATGCAATCCATACATACAAAGACACCAAAACAAACAAGTTCAGAAATGAAGTTCTGTGTAATAAAATGGAAGAACAAGAGAAAAAGTATTGAACCCACTAAATGAAATGTATTTAATACGTGGTACAAAATCCTTTGTTGGTGATGACGGCTTCAAGACGCCTCCTGTATGGAGAAACGAGTCGCATGCGTGGCTCAGGTGGGATTTTGGCCCATTCTTCCACACAGTCTTCAAATCTTGAAGGTTCTGTAGGCCTCCTCTATGAACTCTGATCTTTAGTTCTTTCCATTGATTTTCTATTGGATTCAAGTCAGGTGATTGGCTGGACCATTCTAGCAGCTTTATTTTCTTTCTTTGAAACCAATTGAGAGTTTCCTTGGCTTTGTGTTTGGGATCATTGTCTTGCTGAAATGTCCACCCTAGTTTCATCTTCATCATCCTGGTAGATGGCAGCAGAATTTTTATCAAGAATGTCTTGGTTCATTTTTCCATCCATCCTTCCTTCAATGATATGAAGTTTGCCAGTACCGTATGCTGTAAAACAGCCCCGCCCACACCATGATGTTCCCGCCTCCAAATCTCACATCTCACTGTTGCTATGGGGGGGGGGGGGTGTTTTTGGGGTGATGTGCCATGTGACCTCCAAACATGGTGTGTATTATGGCATCCAAAAAGTTCAGTTTTGGTCTCATCTGACCAGACTATATTCCTCCAGTATTTCACAGACTTGTCTAAATGTTGTGCAGCAAACTTTAAAACGAGCTTCAACATGTTTTTTCTTCAGCAATGGAGTCTTGCGTCATGATCGTGCAAAAAGGCCATTGCGGGTGAGTGCATTACTTGTTGTGTACCTGCTAATTCCAGGTCTTTCTGAAAATCTCCACAAGTGGTTCTTGGCTCTTGGACAACTCTTCTGATAATTTTTTCCACTCCTCTGTCAGAAATCTTGCGAGGAGCACCTGGTCGTGGCCGGTTTATGGTGAAATTATGTTCTTTCTACTTCCGGATTATGGCCCAGACAGTGCTCACTTGAACATTCAGAAGTTTACAAATCCATCTGTAAGCAAAGCCATCCGTAAGTTTTGCAACAACAAGGTTGCGAAGATCTTGCAGCCCTGTAGTTTTCAACAGAAAGCCCAAACAGAGGTACAGGCAGAAAGCTGAAGGACTTGTCTGCAGGAGCCTGACATTGCACCCCTCAATCCACTGATCATTGGTACTTTGCAGGTTCCATGGGGAAAAAAAAAAATCTAATTTTTTTCCTGCAAAAATATGCAGGGAAGACACAATATAAGCACATTAAACTTTAATGTTAAAAAAAAAAAAAAAAAAAAAAAGGCTTTTACCGCAGTAATACTCTGGATTCAGAGCTTCGCCGGTGCGCATAAAAGAATAGAGCAAGAATGCCTTGTGATAGACGTTCATGTCCGTCTGTCCGGTCTCTAGTTCAGGACAAGAGGAGAGGTAGGATCCTAAGGTCGCCATGGCGATAAACTTCATCAGTTCTACGTTCGGGACGTAGCCAAAACTGCAGTCGTAAGAATACACCCCTCCAACCTGCAATAAGATAACAGAAATGATAAAGTAAATTCACAGACCACAAGAAGCGAGGAGCCAACTAAAAAGGGATTACATTTACCTGAACAAAGGAGCAAGCGATGGTGCCGCTGCGGAGCTGGTTCAGCAATGTTTCGCACACCGCGATATCTGGGACGCTGGTGACGCCGTCTGTGATTACAATGATGCCTGCGCAATTGATAGGAAGATCAGGTTTTCTGATAGGAAACATTCTACATCTAAAAGCTTACATAAAGTCACCCAATAAAAGAAAAAAGACTGGCTCACCTGCACTGGAGTTGGCCGGCAGTAGCTGTAAGGCCAGGATACCCTGCCGGATCATACTAACCAGCCCAATATCCGCCGTCACCATGGAAACGCCCATCTTTCTGCCTGGCTGTTGGTTTGCATATTGAGGTAGGCAGTCCTGGCGACACAAACAATCACACTTGTTAGGTTCCTGTTCCAAAAAAAATAGTTGTCACTTCCCTGAACTTCAATTCTTAGCAGCCAAGTCCTCTTAACCCCTTGACGCCGACAGTATGCAGGTATGCGGCCGCACTAGAGTAGGGTTTTTTCGCATATCTGTGTATCTGTCCCTGTGCCTGGGAGCACGGCGCACAGCATGCTCCCAGCACAAAGACCGGGGTCTCAGAGGGAACCCCGGGTCCTGTAGCTAACAATCGGGAGCCGGTGTTCTACCGAGAAATGCCCTCCGTCAAAAAATGCCTCCAAAGGGGTCTGCGCATGCGCAGTACGCAACGCCGCTCCGGTCGATATGTTGATCAGCTGGCGTGGCGTCAACACAGCGCATGCGCAGATCGTTGGAGGCAGTATCAAATGATCTGCTAAGCGGCGAAGGAGAATGTAATTGGCTATTGCGGGGCGGGTTGTGGGTGTATTTTAACCAGCCCTTAGACACAGGCAAAACTCGCCATTTAACACACACAGAAAACACGCCGTTTAATACAGCCAAAACCCGCCCCGCAACAGTGAGGCAGAATCTGACAATTTCATTCTTTCTCTGAGCTTAGCAGATCGTCAGATACTGCCTCCGAAGACCTGCGCATGCGCCGTGTTGACGTCACGCCAGCTAATCAACATATCAGCTGGAGTGACGTTGCGTACGCACAGTACGCATCGGAGGCATTTTTCGACGGAGAGCATGTCTCGAAAGAACACCGGGGCAGGGTTAACAGTGACTGATCACTGCGATAGCCAATCAGAGGTTCTGGGTCACCTGATTGCTGTGCTAGCCTCCGATTGGCTATCACAGTGATCAGTCACTGTTAAGCCCGCACCTGTGTTTCTCTGTCTCTCTGTGAATGAAGGAGAGAGATACATTGCATCTCTCTCTCTCCTTGGAGAGAGAGAGAGAAAGAGAGAGAGAGAGAGAGAGAGAGAGAGAGAGAGAGAGAGAGAGAGAGAGAACGAGAGAACTGTGAAAAATAAATAATAAAAATAAAATAAAATAAAATAAAATAAATACCCAGATCAAGGTTTAGTCTAGGTCAGTGCCAGGGTTAGTGTTTGGGTCAAGTAAGGGTCAGCATATTTTGGACAGGATTTAAAATTCATATCGGTGGCAGTTAGTGTCCGTGCGTTTTAAGTAGAATAAAAAAAAAATAATAACCACTCAGATTATTGCATTCTAGGAGAAAGGTGAGAAGGTCTCAAGCCCCCCAGCACTCAGAAACACCTAGTATTTCCCCGGAGCCCTGACAGAGCAGTTGACTGGTGGGGGGGGGGCCAGAGAAGATATTGTACCATTGGGTAATGGGAGGTTGTTGCCCATTCACGGAGTCCTTTTAACTTAAAGCGGAGTTCCACCCACTTTTACAAGGTGGTCTTAAACTAAAAACCACCCCTCGTTTTTGGATATCTATTTTTTATTTATTTTTTCTTCCCTTTTTAGAAGTACATAGTGTACTTTCATCCTAGCCCGGCCGCGACGCAGTACGTCATGTCCTCTTCTGCGGCGAGCCCCCCTCCTCCTCCCCCGCTGCCTTCTGAGACCTGTGTGTGTCGCAGTAGGAAACTGTCGGTGAAGCCCGATGGCTCTACTGCCGGTTTCCCTTAGTTGGAATAGCGGCGCCTGCACCCGAGCCGGTGGACCAATCGGCCTCGGGGGCCGACATCGCGGGCTCCCTGGACAGGTAAGTGTCCTTATTAACCACTTGCCGGTTAGCTACCATAACATACCATACCAAAACGTCACTTCCGCCCATAGCTCTTAAAGGGGCCTTTTTTTTTCTTTTTTTTAAATGACAAATTTATTTATTTTTTTTATTGCATTTTAGTGTAAATATGAGATGTGACGTCTTTTTGACCCCACATCTCATATTTAAGAGGACCTGTCATGCTTTTTTTCCTATTACCAGGGATGATTACATTCCTTGTAATAGGAATAAAAGTGACCCAATTTTTTTTTTTTTTTTTAAACAGTGTAAAAATAAAAAGGTAAAATAAAAAAATTCTTAAACACGCCCCGTCCCGCCAAGCTTGCGTAGCGCCCGCATATGAAAACGGTGCTCAAACCACACATGTGAGGTATCGCCGCGATTAGTAGAGTGAGAGCAATAATTCTAGCCCTAGACCTCCTCTGTAACTCAAAACATGCAAGCTTTAGAATTTTTTAAACGTCACCTATGGAGATTTCTAAGGGTAAACGTTTGTCGCCATTCCATGAGCGTGCGCAATTTTGAAGCGTGACATGTTGGGTATCAATTTACTCAGCGTAACATTATCTTTTACAATAAAAAAAATAAATAAATAGGCTAACTTTACTGTTGTCTTATTTTTTTAATTTAAAAAAATTTAATTTTTTCCAAAAAAAGTGCGCTTGTAAGACGGCTGAGCAAATACAGTGTGACAGAAAGTATTGAAATGACCCCACTTTATTCTCTAGGGTGTTAGAAAAAAAAAATGTATAATGTTTGGGGGTTCCAAGTCATTTTCCAGCAAAAAAAAAAAAAAACAGTTCTTAACTTGTAAACAAAAAATCTAAAAAAGAGGCTTGGTCCATAAGTGGTTAAAAAAGTCAACAGCTACAGTACTTGTAGCTGCTGAGTTTTAAAAAAAAATTTTTTGCGGCTGGAACTCCAATTTAACGCATCCATTACACATCGTCAGATTTGCGTTGCCTGACCACAAAGTTCCTTTGGGTGGCGGGATGGGATTTAGTAATTACTGATGAATAGGTGGGTCCTTTTCATCTGGATTGACGCTGGTCTGGTGCACTAGGCTGATCCCCAGTTGTGGGCAGGAATCTCTAGAAGTGCTAATGCTTTCTGGTAGGGGTTTGAGATGAGGAAAGGTGCCCCTTTTTTTTTTTTTTTACACACCGGCCTCCTGGGTTGGGTCTTTTGGCTGAAACCGGAGTAACTTTTTATATGAACCGGAATGCCAGCCATGGTCTCCCATACTGGCACATACGGTAGCACCTATTTATTTTTGCACATGCACAGAGCACTTTGTCTACTTATCTAGTAGGGTGCAGGTCCTCAGGCTATCCCTGAAAGTGGTGAAAGGGGAGGGCATGTGGTTATGAGGTCTCCATTCAGGGGAGACCCAACCTAGGGTGGACCTTGTCTCGGAAGGTCCCTGAAGAATGTGGCCCAGCTGGTTTCATCTGGGTGAACCAAGAGATCCTCCCAAAGGGTCTGCAAAGTTTATGCTTACCTGAGTGAGCGGTCGATACTGCTGTTGAAGCATCTCGGCGATCTTATTCTCGAAGGCGCCCAGCTGCAGTTGGACATGCTGGAGAAAGGCCGGCAGCTTCTGCTCCTCCAGGCGACAACCCTGGACCAGAACCTGCAGAAGGAGCATAAAAGAGTTAGAGCCTGACCTACAGAACCTGCATACCCGCAGCTGCGGGGGGGGGGGGTACTACAAGTCTCAGGTGCATATGCTGGAATTTGCAGTTCCAAAACAGCTGGAGTGCTTCACAGAGCGATAATACTTGTGTTCAGTCACCTGATGACTCTGCAGACCGATAATGGAAGAATAGGCCTGAATTGTAACGTAGATCTCGGGCTGAAAAACCACGTTGGATCCGGGGATGACGAACGACCTGAGAAGCCCCAGCAGACAGCGTGACAGCGAATGGAAGATCTCATCAAAGATGATTTCTTCTGTGGAGTCATCCTGTGTTTAGAGAAAAAAAAGATAAAAGTCATCGGGGAGAAAACTGAAGAGAAATCAAGGACAGATCATTAGCTGAACAGGATAGAACCAAATGTTTTATTGATCTTCTCTTTACAAGGACTCTCTGCCTTAGAACTGAACTCCGGGAAACCTGAAAAGTCTCCCTTGCTGTGGGGTTGTGCCAGCGGTGACGTGCCAGCCGACACCCGCTGCGATCCAATCCGCGAAATCCAGACGGATGATGGTCCTATTTTCCAGAAGTGACTCATGCCGATAGCAGAGGAAGGAGGCGGCAGACAGAAGTGACACTCAGTGCTCTGGACTGAAACAAGTACACACTATATAGAGGGATAGGCTTTGTTCATATTTCATGTCTGAGGTTTACAAACACTCTAAATAAGGCACAACAACAAATGCATGGATGATCTGGAGTTCATTACCACAATTCCTGTAGAGGGACTGAGATCCAGTTCAATGACAAATCGGTACTGCCGTGCAAGAAAAGTCACCCATGTTGATGGCACGAGGAGGAAAGGGCCGGGGCGGACCGGCTCGTCGGGCTGCCATCCATGAGGTAGGACACTGACCACTTTCAGTTCATCGTCGTGTAAGCCCTAAAAAAAAAAACAAACATACACAATGGCAAAGTCTTATATTGAAGGGTAGAAACCTTTGGGCAAATGGGGAAAAAATCATTTTAAAAAAAGGGGGCGGTCTACACCATAGAAAACAAAGTCCGGATGAGTTTCTGCATGCGCATTTGTGATGCGTTTTTATATGTGCTCCAGTGCGTTTCTGCATGCATGTTTTTGATGCATTTTTAATGCGGTCTGGTGTTTTTTTTCCCTACATTTTTGTAGTGTTTAGGTGCATTTTACAGCATTTCAGTAAAGTTCAGTGCAGAAAAAAAATGCAGCATGTTCCATTTTTTTTTTCTGAAACGCACTGGTGTGAACAATGCTATTGGAAACTATATAACCCTACTATCCATGCGTTTTTGATGCAGGAAAAAAAACAAAACGCACTGGACTGCATGTGGTGTCAACCGGCCCCTAAAAGGATATCTAAAAAGGTCTTTTTTTTAAACAAACATTTCATACTTACCTCCTCTGTACATTTGCTTCTGCGCAGAGTGGCCCCGATCCTCCTCTTCTGGGGTCCCTCAGCGGCGCTCCTGGCTCCTCCTCTTCTCCAGTGTCCCTCGGGGCACCCATGTGGGCGCGCTCCCGTGTCCTGCTGCTGCGTCTATTGACACAGACAACAGCAGAACTCGACCCCACTACGCGGCTCCGGCATCTTTGGATTTGATTGACAGCAGCGGGAGCCAATGGCTGCGCTGCTATCGATCTATCCAATCAGGACACGAGGCACCGCTGGAGCTGCTGTGCTCATCCCCGTCGCAGGAAAGAACGGGTTCAGTTAAATAAAACGGGGACACTGGGGGGGGGGGGGGGGCTGCTACACTAAAGGAGGTTTTTCACCGAATGCATTAAGGTGAAAAACCTTGAGGGTTTACAACCCCTTTAAAAAGTGATATTAAAGATTTGTTTTTTGTTTTTTTTTTTAAACAACATATTATACTTACCTGTTCTCTGTAATGGTTTTGCATAGAGCAGCCCCGATCCTCCTCTTCCTGGGTCCCCCGCTGGTGCTCCTGGCTCCACCCCCATTGACCAGTTGCTCCTGGCTCCACCCCCACTGACCCCCATTCCATTGACCAGTGCCCCCAATAGCAAGCCGCTTGTTATGGGTGCACTGGTGCGTGCTTGCTCCCGAGCCCCGCTCTATGCTTTTATAAGACGCATGGAGCTGCGGCTCAGCCCCCTGCTCTCTCCTCATTGGCTCCCTGGCTATGATTGACAGCAGTGGGAGCCAATGACTCCCGCTGCTGTCTCAGCCAATGAGGAGACCGAGACCCGGGACAGATAAGGCTCCCGTACACATCACTGGATCGGGCTCAGGGGAGTACTAGGGAGGGGCTGTGGGGGGAACCTTTACAACCACTTTAATTATAAAATACCCCACACCTACCCAAGGTGTTAATGACATTTCAAAAATAACATTCAGGTTTTTTTTTTCCTTTTTCTTTTAAGAACTCCGGGAAAAACAACAGTTTTTAAAAATCTGCTGGGTTACAAACAGTGAGGCCGGGTTCCCACATGATTGCGGCTGCGGCTCACGGCAGTCCGGTGCGTCCTTGTTCATCAATTCGGCTGTGAATCAGGTCCAAATTTCTGCCTAAACACGCACCTGAATAAGAACCAAAGACGGACAGAACCCTTTCCAAATGCAGACCGCGGCCGCCCCGGAGGTGTGAGAACCGTCTCCACTGAGAGCCAGTCACACTCTCTCCTGTCATGGGAATTGCATGCGGGGAAAACCCACATCCAATTCGCAGAAATGTGAACCCGGCCTGAAAGGGTTACTCCACTTTAATGGAGAACAATATATCAAAAAAAAGACCATCACAGCCAGTGAGCCAATAAGGAAAGAGAGGGGGCGGTGCCAAGCCGTGGGCTCTGTATGTGAATGGACACATGGAGCCACAGCTTGGGAATGAGCCTGCTTGGGTGCCCCCCATTGAAAGCTGCTTGCGCTGGGGGCACTGAGCAGGAGAAAAGGGCCAGGAGTGCTGGGGGGGGGACCCAAGAAAAGGAGGATTGGGGCTACTATGTGCAAAAGCATTACAAAGAGCAGGTAAGTAGGAGTTTTTTTTTTAAAGAAAGACTTTAACCACTTCAGCCCCGGAAGGTTTCACCCCCTTCCTGACCAGAGCATTTTTTGGAATTTGCCACTGCGCTAATTTAACTGGTAATTGAGCGTTCATACAATGCTGTACCCAAACAAAATGCTTGCCCTATTTTTGCCACAAATAGAGCTTTCTTTTGGTGGTTATTTTTATCACCTCTGCTATAAAACCAAAAAAGACTGACAAAAAAAATAAAAAATGAATTTTTAACTTTCTGGTGTGAAACATAACCATTAAAAAAATGAAAAAAAATCAATAAATAAATGAAAAAAAAAAAAAAAAATCAAATTTCTTCATAAATTTAGGTCAATATGTATTTTGATACATATTTTTGTTAAAAATAATCCCAATAAGTGTATATTGTTTGGTTTGTGCAAAAGTTATCGCGTCCACAAACCATAGGATATTTTTATGGCATTTTTATTCTTACAAGTAATGGTGGCGATCAGCAATTTTTAGCGGGACTGCAACATTGCAGCGGACAAAGCTGACACTAAGCGACACTTTTTGGGGACCGGTGCTAATACTATACACTCTCACTGTACTATTGACATTGGCTGGTAAGGGTTTAAACATCTACGACGATCAGAGGGTTAACTGTGTGCCTAGCCAGTGTTTTTAGTGTACTGTGTGAGGTGTTTTTACTAGGGGGAAGAGATGGAATCTGTTCCCTGATTTAGATACATAGGCAGATCGCCGTTCTGGCTCTCTTCCTAAAGATTGGCAGGTGCCGGTGAACATCAAGTCCGTGGTACCGGCAGATCGGCTCCCGCTGGCGGCTCACATGTGCCCCCTACCTGGGAGTGTCAGACCGCGTATAAATATGTGATCAGGTGCCACCCTGTAACAGTAAAACTGCTATAGGGCGGAGGGGAAGTGGTTAAAAACAAGCGAGAGGGGGGCGCCTCCATCTGAGTGTAAACTGTGCACAATAAACATAAAATCACAAAAAAGTAATGCACTCGCAGAATGTGAGGTAGAAATCTGCATAGAAATCGGCATAACATCAACATGGGAGAGTTGTCACCTGGGATCGGCTGGCAAGCGGCGGGCGAATGCAGAGTTTGGCCGGGAAGCTGCTGTGTGGATGAAAAGGAATGACTGCTGGAGCGCAGGGAGCTGGAGCGCAAGTTTGTCCGACTTGTGCAGCGGCTCCCGAGTATCCTCAGCCCGCTTGGCAAAACTAGGCTCTGATCAGCGATCACATCACTCCGCAAGGAGGGCGTGGTTATGCAAATCGGCCCTCTGCTCCTTTGGGGCGCCATCAGGGGCGATCAAAGGGTTAAATGTGTTCCCTGGAAGTGCTTGCCAACAGTGGAGGTGGTGCTTTGACTGGGGGGGGGGGGGGGGGAGACAGAGATTTGTGTCCCTGCTTAGCAAAAACACAAGATCTCCATCTTCCCTTTTCACAGAACAGCGATCTGCCTTGTTTACATAGGTAGAGGCAGTTCTGCCTCTCTCGGGAGCGATTGCTGGGTGCCGGAGAACATCGGGTCCACTGGACACGCTGACTGGCTCCAGCTGTGTCCAATCACAGCGGAAAACGGTTGCCGGGGGCCCCGGCGCCCCAGACCCGGAGGAAGCTGCAACGTACCTGTATGTGATTTTGCGCTAATGGACCGCCCTGCCATAGTAAAAGTACGTGGGGCCATACAGAAGCGTTTAATATTACTTTAAGCTCTGCGCAAACTGTTGGTACAATATAAATCCTGTATAATAATAATCACAGTCCACACATACCAGCTCTGATTCGGGAACTGAAGAGATGGGCTGATAGAGGTTTGACAGGAACCAAGCCAGGCGAACGTTCCGGGAGATTCGGTAATCCTTCTTCATGAGCAGGAAAACCTGTCCGGCTTCTTCCAGCTGTACATAGAAAAAAACACCAGATCACATGTCTGAATATCATTACATTTGTTGTCATATATTCAGTATTGGCCCGAGCAACACAGGTAATATTTCTTTATTTTCTTTTATCCTCTCCCCTTCCCACCCACCTCTCTTATATTGAGACCCATTGTTATTTACAACTATCCATTAATATCTTTAGATATCTATTCCGCATCTGCTCCTGATGGAGTGGAGGTCTTCCACGAAACACGTTGAGCTATTTTGATGCTACTAATGTGTTTATATCTTAGGAATATCACAACCAATTTTTTCCTGTACCATGCTGTAATATGTATGTATGTATGTATATATATATATATATATATATATATATATATATATATATATATATATATATATATATATATATATATATATATATATATATATATATATATATATATCTATAAACAACAGTATAATAACATACATTGATATACAAGCAATAATTATATACTGAAACAGCGCTATGTTGAGTCCAATTAAGTAATTGTGTGGCCAACTACACACAGAGCAATGTCCATACAGATGAGAAAGTGATAGAAGTGGTTCAGAGGTAATTCAAAGTAGATCATAAGTAGTCACAGCATGCACCATCCACCGATTAATCCACTCCACCAGGTGTGAACACACTCCCCTCAGGGGGTTAAACTCACCAGAGATAGGTAAATCATAAGCATCCAAATATCAAATATCCTGAGATCAAGACATACGCTTTTCTCCACGTGATGAATAGAAGGATTCCAAACAATAAAAACAAAGGAGAGCGCACATAGCGTAATTCCATTTATTGTTAAAACACATCCATCATAATATATTCCCCCATCACTAACTACGTACTAGATAAAAGCAATCAACAAGCAAAAGGATGATATCACCGTGCACCACAGCGTGGGAACTCCGGTCACCGTCTCAGCTCATAGAGAGGAGTCACTTCCTAGTTCCGGGTCCACCACGATGGAGCGCACGTGTCACTTCCGGCGTCGTGTAGGTCACGCCCTGACGCGTTTCGTCATATCCTGACTTCAACAGAGGGCGTGACCACACGACACAGACGCCGGACTTAAAAACAAACCGCCCCCAACTCCACATCCAATCACGTTACTCAGAGCACGGACCAGTGCACGTCTCGTCAGCGCCACTGAGGAACAGGAGGGGAAGAGGGACAAAACTAACCACATTGCACTTCTCTTAAATAATAGCGATCATAGATACAGATAGGGGATACGGGCAGCCATAGATAAATATAGCATACGATCCCATATCCCGAATATCCAATCCAAGCCTTCAAATAGTGCCGCAGTACTTATGGCATAGATAAACAATATAGAATATATATAATATTGTATCGTCATCTGACAGCACAAAGTATTCAGATGTATTGCAATCACTCATACTGCCTATAGGTGGAGTCATATGAATTCTATACTTAACATCATATATCTCATACATAGAGTTCATATAGACCACCAATCAGGATCATATCAGAAATTAAGATCAAAATTATGTAGAACCCATCACTGAGAATTTCATAAGAGGTTCCCACAAATAAACTATATTAACAAAGATAGAATAGAATATATAAAATTAAAATCATTCTTGTAATATTTATATATAGAAGGTGGGGAAAAATAAAAATAAATCCATAAATAGCAAACAGGACATAAAATATAAAATAGGGGGATAAAAAGGAAGGTGAATACTATTAACTCAAATACATCAACCCAATGACTACTTAAGAGTCACTTATAAAGCAGTTGATGTCTAAATCGACATTCAACCCTTTTGGCGATAACGTGTCAGCTAAAAAAATCCATTGGGTCTCTCTCTTAGACAAATCCCTAACCAGATTGGAACCCCTCCATACAGGTTTGAGATGGTCTATCCCCCAAAATTTCAGACCCGATGGGTCACATTTATGCATTAATTTAAAATGGAGCGATACGTTGTGATCCTTAAAGCCCAATTTTATATTAGCTATGTGCTCTGCAATTCTAATTTTTAAACGTCTTTTGGTTCTTCCTATATACATAAGGCCACACGGACATTGCAGCGCATACACCACATGGGTGGTATTACATGTGATGAATTCCTTGATGGAAAATTCCTTATTGTTAGACGTCGACGTAAATCTCTCAATTGCCCGTAACGGCCTATTCACTTCTTTACAGGCCCGACATCTTCTGCAACAGAAAAAACCATCTCTCTCCCAAAAGGTAGGAGGTCTTACAGGGGGGTCAAGCACTTTTTTAACTATTTTATCCGAAAAGCTCAATGCCTTTCTATAGATAAAACCTGGTTTAGGGGGCAATACTGAATGTAAAACTTTATCCATTAGCAATACATGCCAATGGGTGTAGAAAATGTTTTCTACCTCTCTATATTGAGAATGAAAGCCCGAAATAAAGCTCCACTCTTGGCTATCATTATTCAAGTTAATACGGGCTTCATTCAAAAGAGAATCTCTGGATAGCGAGGCAACTTCCTGGATTGTAGCATCCAATACCTCTACAGAGTAGCCTTTCTCAATGAACCTCTTCTTGATAATTTGAGCCTGTGATATATAGTCCCCTTCATTCGAGCAGTTCCTTTTTACTCTGGCAAGCTGGCCCTTAGGGATGTTTCTGAGCCACATAGGGTGATGACCACTGCTAATGGGTAGATAGCTGTTAGAATCAGTCGGTTTAAAATATACCCTTGTTCCCAGACTATTGCCTTGTCTAAAGATAGTGACATCTAAAAAATGAATCTCACTTTGGCTATATTCACTGGTCAGTTTTATATTTTTCGTATTTAAATTCAATTCACTCAAGAACTTCTGTAAAGAGTCCAGGGATCCTTCCCAAATAAAAAATAGGTCATCAATATATCTTTTATATACTAGGAGCTGGGAACGGGAAACTGAAAAGATCACTTTGTCCTCCCATTCTCCCATAAATAAATTTGCTATACTAGGGGCAAATTTTGCCCCCATAGCAACGCCCCTACATTGGGAATAGAACTGACCGTTATACCAAAAAAAGTTGTGGCTTAAACAAAAGTCCAGGGCATTCCGTATAAAGACTTTTTGATTATGTGGCAGGTCATCGCGCTGGCTTATAGCCCAATTCAAGGCTAGGAGGGCATCGTCATGTTGAATAATTGAATATAAGGATGCCACGTCTGCCGTGACCAAATACACTTCTTGTCTATCTGTTAGATTGATTTGTTGAAGAATCTGTAAAAGACTTTTAGTATCTCTGAGAAATGCCTTAGTGCATTTAACACTATCTTGCAAGAACCGATCCAGGTATTGGCCCATCCGGGACGTGATAGACCCAATCCCGTTAACGATTGGCCTCCCCGGAGGATTCTGTGTATCCTTATGTATCTTAGGAAGAGTATAAATTGTAGGGATTCTACTACTACTCGGTAAAAGATACCTCTTTTCTCGACTTGATAATACACCCGTAGAATAACCCATATCTACAAGGCACCTCAAATTCTTGGTATATTGTACGGTCGGGTCCTTGTCTAATTTCACATAAGTATCCCTATCACTCAACATTTCAATCAACTGGTTATGGTAAAAGTCCTTATTTAAAATTACCACCCCTCCCCCTTTATCAGCGGGTCTGATAACCACATCTTTCCTTTCTTCAAGCATGGTTATACCATCTAACACATGTTGCGGATTCACATTTCTTTTGGGGGCCAATAATTCCAAATCTCGTATCACAAGCCCCTTAAAAACCTCTATTTGCTGATTTCCTCCGTTTACTGGGTTGAACAGGGACTTATTCCTAAGTCCACTGTCTACGGGCACCGAGGCTAGGGTGCTCACAGGTTGAGAATTCTTATTTAAAAAGTACTTTTTTATATTTACCCTCCTAATATATTTATGCACATCAATAAAAACGTCAAATTTGTTAATTGGCCTCTTAAGCCCACACTTCAAGCCTAAATGTAGGATATTAATCTCTTTGTGATTTAAAATAGCATCACTTAAATTGAATATGCCCCCTAATCCTGCTCTCTCCTTCTTTTTCTGGACCCTTCGTCCAGCTCTACAACCCCTTGTTCTTCTCTCCTCTGTCCGGGATAGTTGGCATAGTTCCTCTCCCATTGTGGCTGTTCCCTCCACTGGGGTTCCTGATGGTAATACCCCTGCTGCGGACGTGATGGCGGCCTCCCTCTGTATTGGGGACGCCCCCTGCCTCGTTTCTGCCATCCCCTTCCTCTCCCTAAAAAAGGTCGGGGAGACTGAGATCCATCTCCAACAGCATTCCCCCTCAAAGGATCGAATCTGTTATATATAGGGACCTGATACTGGGTCTCAGGAGGTGCATAATAATTCGTAGGACCTTTTCTACCCCCATTCATCCTCCCATAACCAGAATTATTCATGGCAGGGGCCGAAGAGTCTCTTGGTTGTCGACTATAGCCATCACCCCTTCTCATATCACCCATCCTGGGGGTAGGGGGGGCTGTAACAGCCTGAGCCCCCTCTGACCGTTCAGGTTGCAACCCATCCCTATTTTTTACAGTGTTTTCTGAAGTTTTAGTTTGTTGCCATAGATACACAGAATCAGATCTAAAATCTCCCAGATCTCTGTGGAATTTCTTAGTTTTCTTTTTCTGTGTCTCCCTGTCAACCTTCTCCAGCTTCTTTTTGATCCGGGTGTTAAAATCTATAACCTGTTGGGTATCTTTTAAGGGTTCAAGTTGTGACTTAAGATCATTAATTCTGGCCTCTATTAGGGCCATCTTCTTACGTTTCCGTGCAAGTACCAGATCCTGCAGCTTGAACCCCATGGTGGTAAAAAATTCATACCACTCTTTCATCGACTCGGGGTCATCAAGCCCATCTTGGGGGACAACGTCCCATCTTAAACTCCTAA
Source organism: Lithobates clamitans (assembly GCA_037952925.1). Lineage (NCBI taxonomy): Eukaryota > Metazoa > Chordata > Amphibia > Anura > Ranidae > Lithobates > Lithobates clamitans. The sequence goes on along the minus strand of JBBGZY010002095.1, from coordinate 151,649 downwards.
CGATGATTTTTTCTTTGATGTACTGTTCAAATGTACAAATATCCCACCATGTGCGGACCTGTTTTTCCAGCACATTTCCTAAGGCAGTTAACAATCCATTGGTATTCAACTGTGCAGTGGTCTGCTCATTGACCGCAAAGACATTGCCGATGTCAATATTCCTACTGCTGAGAAAAAGTAAAGCATCCATGGCAGCTAAGAAAAATAAATAAATGAAAAAATCGAACAGTGTATATCAAGGCCTAAATACACCACTCAGCGCTAAGGGACTCAGAAACTCAATCACAGCATAAATAAGAAATAACATGAAAAATTGCAATATATAAACAACGACCAACACCCCTAAATAAGCACTTCAGAGGTAATGGTATAAGCAGCTGTTTAAACCAAAAAACATCTATAAACAACAGTATAATAACATACATTGATATACAAGCAATAATTATATACTGAAACAGCGCTATGTTGAGTCCAATTAAGTAATTGTGTGGCCAACTACACACAGAGCAATGTCCATACAGATGAGAAAGTGATAGAAGTGGTTCAGAGGTAATTCAAAGTAGATCATAAGTAGTCACAGCATGCACCATCCACCGATTAATCCACTCCACCAGGTGTGAACACACTCCCCTCAGGGGGTTAAACTCACCAGAGATAGGTAAATCATAAGCATCCAAATATCAAATATCCTGAGATCAAGACATACGCTTTTCTCCACGTGATGAATAGAAGGATTCCAAACAATAAAAACAAAGGAGAGCGCACATAGCGTAATTCCATTTATTGTTAAAACACATCCATCATAATATATTCCCCCATCACTAACTACGTACTAGATAAAAGCAATCAACAAGCAAAAGGATGATATCACCGTGCACCACAGCGTGGGAACTCCGGTCACCGTCTCAGCTCATAGAGAGGAGTCACTTCCTAGTTCCGGGTCCACCACGATGGAGCGCACGTGTCACTTCCGGCGTCGTGTAGGTCACGCCCTGACGCGTTTCGTCATATCCTGACTTCAACAGAGGGCGTGACCACACGACACAGACGCCGGACTTAAAAACAAACCGCCCCCAACTCCACATCCAATCACGTTACTCAGAGCACGGACCAGTGCACGTCTCGTCAGCGCCACTGAGGAACAGGAGGGGAAGAGGGACAAAACTAACCACATTGCACTTCTCTTAAATAATAGCGATCATAGATACAGATAGGGGATACGGGCAGCCATAGATAAATATAGCATACGATCCCATATCCCGAATATCCAATCCAAGCCTTCAAATAGTGCCGCAGTACTTATGGCATAGATAAACAATATAGAATATATATAATATTGTATCGTCATCTGACAGCACAAAGTATTCAGATGTATTGCAATCACTCATACTGCCTATAGGTGGAGTCATATGAATTCTATACTTAACATCATATATCTCATACATAGAGTTCATATAGACCACCAATCAGGATCATATCAGAAATTAAGATCAAAATTATGTAGAACCCATCACTGAGAATTTCATAAGAGGTTCCCACAAATAAACTATATTAACAAAGATAGAATAGAATATATAAAATTAAAATCATTCTTGTAATATTTATATATAGAAGGTGGGGAAAAATAAAAATAAATCCATAAATAGCAAACAGGACATAAAATATAAAATAGGGGGATAAAAAGGAAGGTGAATACTATTAACTCAAATACATCAACCCAATGACTACTTAAGAGTCACTTATAAAGCAGTTGATGTCTAAATCGACATTCAACCCTTTTGGCGATAACGTGTCAGCTAAAAAAATCCATTGGGTCTCTCTCTTAGACAAATCCCTAACCAGATTGGAACCCCTCCATACAGGTTTGAGATGGTCTATCCCCCAAAATTTCAGACCCGATGGGTCACATTTATGCATTAATTTAAAATGGAGCGATACGTTGTGATCCTTAAAGCCCAATTTTATATTAGCTATGTGCTCTGCAATTCTAATTTTTAAACGTCTTTTGGTTCTTCCTATATACATAAGGCCACACGGACATTGCAGCGCATACACCACATGGGTGGTATTACATGTGATGAATTCCTTGATGGAAAATTCCTTATTGTTAGACGTCGACGTAAATCTCTCAATTGCCCGTAACGGCCTATTCACTTCTTTACAGGCCCGACATCTTCTGCAACAGAAAAAACCATCTCTCTCCCAAAAGGTAGGAGGTCTTACAGGGGGGTCAAGCACTTTTTTAACTATTTTATCCGAAAAGCTCAATGCCTTTCTATAGATAAAACCTGGTTTAGGGGGCAATACTGAATGTAAAACTTTATCCATTAGCAATACATGCCAATGGGTGTAGAAAATGTTTTCTACCTCTCTATATTGAGAATGAAAGCCCGAAATAAAGCTCCACTCTTGGCTATCATTATTCAAGTTAATACGGGCTTCATTCAAAAGAGAATCTCTGGATAGCGAGGCAACTTCCTGGATTGTAGCATCCAATACCTCTACAGAGTAGCCTTTCTCAATGAACCTCTTCTTGATAATTTGAGCCTGTGATATATAGTCCCCTTCATTCGAGCAGTTCCTTTTTACTCTGGCAAGCTGGCCCTTAGGGATGTTTCTGAGCCACATAGGGTGATGACCACTGCTAATGGGTAGATAGCTGTTAGAATCAGTCGGTTTAAAATATACCCTTGTTCCCAGACTATTGCCTTGTCTAAAGATAGTGACATCTAAAAAATGAATCTCACTTTGGCTATATTCACTGGTCAGTTTTATATTTTTCGTATTTAAATTCAATTCACTCAAGAACTTCTGTAAAGAGTCCAGGGATCCTTCCCAAATAAAAAATAGGTCATCAATATATCTTTTATATACTAGGAGCTGGGAACGGGAAACTGAAAAGATCACTTTGTCCTCCCATTCTCCCATAAATAAATTTGCTATACTAGGGGCAAATTTTGCCCCCATAGCAACGCCCCTACATTGGGAATAGAACTGACCGTTATACCAAAAAAAGTTGTGGCTTAAACAAAAGTCCAGGGCATTCCGTATAAAGACTTTTTGATTATGTGGCAGGTCATCGCGCTGGCTTATAGCCCAATTCAAGGCTAGGAGGGCATCGTCATGTTGAATAATTGAATATAAGGATGCCACGTCTGCCGTGACCAAATACACTTCTTGTCTATCTGTTAGATTGATTTGTTGAAGAATCTGTAAAAGACTTTTAGTATCTCTGAGAAATGCCTTAGTGCATTTAACACTATCTTGCAAGAACCGATCCAGGTATTGGCCCATCCGGGACGTGATAGACCCAATCCCGTTAACGATTGGCCTCCCCGGAGGATTCTGTGCATCCTTATGTATCTTAGGAAGAGTATAAATTGTAGGGATTCTACTACTACTCGGTAAAAGATACCTCTTTTCTCGACTTGATAATACACCCGTAGAATAACCCATATCTACAAGGCACCTCAAATTCTTGGTATATTGTACGGTCGGGTCCTTGTCTAATTTCACATAAGTATCCCTATCACTCAACATTTCAATCAACTGGTTATGGTAAAAGTCCTTATTTAAAATTACCACCCCTCCCCCTTTATCAGCGGGTCTGATAACCACATCTTTCCTTTCTTCAAGCATGGTTATACCATCTAACACATGTTGCGGATTCACATTTCTTTTGGGGGCCAATAATTCCAAATCTCGTATCACAAGCCCCTTAAAAACCTCTATTTGCTGATTTCCTCCGTTTACTGGGTTGAACAGGGACTTATTCCTAAGTCCACTGTCTACGGGCACCGAGGCTAGGGTGCTCACAGGTTGAGAATTCTTATTTAAAAAGAGGTTTTTAAGGGGCTTGTGATACGAGATTTGGAATTATTGGCCCCCAAAAGAAATGTGAATCCGCAACATGTGTTAGATGGTATAACCATGCTTGAAGAAAGGAAAGATGTGGTTATCAGACCCGCTGATAAAGGGGGAGGGGTGGTAATTTTAAATAAGGACTTTTACCATAACCAGTTGATTGAAATGTTGAGTGATAGGGATACTTATGTGAAATTAGACAAGGACCCGACCGTACAATATACCAAGAATTTGAGGTGCCTTGTAGATATGGGTTATTCTACGGGTGTATTATCAAGTCGAGAAAAGAGGTATCTTTTACCGAGTAGTAGTAGAATCCCTACAATTTATACTCTTCCTAAGATACATAAGGATACACAGAATCCTCCGGGGAGGCCAATCGTTAACGGGATTGGGTCTATCACGTCCCGGATGGGCCAATACCTGGATCGGTTCTTGCAAGATAGTGTTAAATGCACTAAGGCATTTCTCAGAGATACTAAAAGTCTTTTACAGATTCTTCAACAAATCAATCTAACAGATAGACAAGAAGTGTATTTGGTCACGGCAGACGTGGCATCCTTATATTCAATTATTCAACATGACGATGCCCTCCTAGCCTTGAATTGGGCTATAAGCCAGCGCGATGACCTGCCACATAATCAAAAAGTCTTTATACGGAATGCCCTGGACTTTTGTTTAAGCCACAACTTTTTTTGGTATAACGGTCAGTTCTATTCCCAATGTAGGGGCGTTGCTATGGGGGCAAAATTTGCCCCTAGTATAGCAAATTTATTTATGGGAGAATGGGAGGACAAAGTGATCTTTTCAGTTTCCCGTTCCCAGCTCCTAGTATATAAAAGATATATTGATGACCTATTTTTTATTTGGGAAGGATCCCTGGACTCTTTACAGAAGTTCTTGAGTGAATTGAATTTAAATACGAAAAATATAAAACTGACCAGTGAATATAGCCAAAGTGAGATTCATTTTTTAGATGTCACTATCTTTAGACAAGGCAATAGTCTGGGAACAAGGGTATATTTTAAACCGACTGATTCTAACAGCTATCTACCCATTAGCAGTGGTCATCACCCTATGTGGCTCAGAAACATCCCTAAGGGCCAGCTTGCCAGAGTAAAAAGGAACTGCTCGAATGAAGGGGACTATATATCACAGGCTCAAATTATCAAGAAGAGGTTCATTGAGAAAGGCTACTCTGTAGAGGTATTGGATGCTACAATCCAGGAAGTTGCCTCGCTATCCAGAGATTCTCTTTTGAATGAAGCCCGTATTAACTTGAATAATGATAGCCAAGAGTGGAGCTTTATTTCGGGCTTTCATTCTCAATATAGAGAGGTAGAAAACATTTTCTACACCCATTGGCATGTATTGCTAATGGATAAAGTTTTACATTCAGTATTGCCCCCTAAACCAGGTTTTATCTATAGAAAGGCATTGAGCTTTTCGGATAAAATAGTTAAAAAAGTGCTTGACCCCCCTGTAAGACCTCCTACCTTTTGGGAGAGAGATGGTTTTTTCTGTTGCAGAAGATGTCGGGCCTGTAAAGAAGTGAATAGGCCGTTACGGGCAATTGAGAGATTTACGTCGACGTCTAACAATAAGGAATTTTCCATCAAGGAATTCATCACATGTAATACCACCCATGTGGTGTATGCGCTGCAATGTCCGTGTGGCCTTATGTATATAGGAAGAACCAAAAGACGTTTAAAAATTAGAATTGCAGAGCACATAGCTAATATAAAATTGGGCTTTAAGGATCACAACGTATCGCTCCATTTTAAATTAATGCATAAATGTGACCCATCGGGTCTGAAATTTTGGGGGATAGACCATCTCAAACCTGTATGGAGGGGTTCCAATCTGGTTAGGGATTTGTCTAAGAGAGAGACCCAATGGATTTTTTTAGCTGACACGTTATCGCCAAAAGGGTTGAATGTCGATTTAGACATCAACTGCTTTATAAGTGACTCTTAAGTAGTCATTGGGTTGATGTATTTGAGTTAATAGTATTCACCTTCCTTTTTATCCCCCTATTTTATATTTTATGTCCTGTTTGCTATTTATGGATTTATTTTTATTTTTCCCCACCTTCTATATATAAATATTACAAGAATGATTTTAATTTTATATATTCTATTCTATCTTTGTTAATATAGTTTATTTGTGGGAACCTCTTATGAAATTCTCAGTGATGGGTTCTACATAATTTTGATCTTAATTTCTGATATGATCCTGATTGGTGGTCTATATGAACTCTATGTATGAGATATATGATGTTAAGTATAGAATTCATATGACTCCACCTATAGGCAGTATGAGTGATTGCAATACATCTGAATACTTTGTGCTGTCAGATGACGATACAATATTATATATATTCTATATTGTTTATCTATGCCATAAGTACTGCGGCACTATTTGAAGGCTTGGATTGGATATTCGGGATATGGGATCGTATGCTATATTTATCTATGGCTGCCCGTATCCCCTATCTGTATCTATGATCGCTATTATTTAAGAGAAGTGCAATGTGGTTAGTTTTGTCCCTCTTCCCCTCCTGTTCCTCAGTGGCGCTGACGAGACGTGCACTGGTCCGTGCTCTGAGTAACGTGATTGGATGTGGAGTTGGGGGCGGTTTGTTTTTAAGTCCGGCGTCTGTGTCGTGTGGTCACGCCCTCTGTTGAAGTCAGGATATGACGAAACGCGTCAGGGCGTGACCTACACGACGCCGGAAGTGACACGTGCGCTCCATCGTGGTGGACCCGGAACTAGGAAGTGACTCCTCTCTATGAGCTGAGACGGTGACCGGAGTTCCCACGCTGTGGTGCACGGTGATATCATCCTTTTGCTTGTTGATTGCTTTTATCTAGTACGTAGTTAGTGATGGGGGAATATATTATGATGGATGTGTTTTAACAATAAATGGAATTACGCTATGTGCGCTCTCCTTTGTTTTTATTGTTTGGAATCCTTCTATTCATCACGTGGAGAAAAGCGTATGTCTTGATCTCAGGATATTTGATATTTGGATGCTTATGATTTACCTATCTCTGGTGAGTTTAACCCCCTGAGGGGAGTGTGTTCACACCTGGTGGAGTGGATTAATCGGTGGATGGTGCATGCTGTGACTACTTATGATCTACTTTGAATTACCTCTGAACCACTTCTATCACTTTCTCATCTGTATGGACATTGCTCTGTGTGTAGTTGGCCACACAATTACTTAATTGGACTCAACATAGCGCTGTTTCAGTATATAATTATTGCTTGTATATCAATGTATGTTATTATACTGTTGTTTATAGATGTTTTTTGGTTTAAACAGCTGCTTATACCATTACCTCTGAAGTGCTTATTTAGGGGTGTTGGTCGTTGTTTATATATTGCAATTTTTCATGTTATTTCTTATTTATGCTGTGATTGAGTTTCTGAGTCCCTTAGCGCTGAGTGGTGTATTTAGGCCTTGATATACACTGTTCGATTTTTTTATATATATATATATATACATACATACTATGTTACTATGCTTGTATGTGTTACATATATGGAATAAATTTCATTCAATATAAAATAATTATTTGTTAACATTGTATTATGCTATAGCAGTTTTAATACCATTACAATTTACTCATACAATATCTCACAAAAGTAAGTACACCCCTCACATTTTTGTAATCATTTTCTTCTATCTTTTCATGTGACAACACTGAAGAAATGACACTTGTCTACAATGTAAAGTAGTGAGTGTACAGCTTGTATAACAGTGTAAATTTTCTGTCCCCTCAAAATAACGCAACACACAGCCATTAATGTCTAAACCGCTGGCAACAAACGTGAGTACACCCCTAAGTGAAAATATCCAAATTGGGCCCAATTAGCCATTTTCCCTCCCCCGGTGTCATGTGACTCGTTAGTGTTACAAGGTCTCAGGTGTGAATGGGGAGCAGGTGTGTTAAATTTGGTGTTATCGCTCTCACTCTCTCATACTGGTCACTGGAAGTTCAACATGGCACCTCATGGCAAAGAACTCTCTGAGGATCGGAAAAAAAGAATTGTTGCTCTACATAAAGATGGCCTAGGCTATAAGAAGATTGCCAAGACCCTGAAACTGAGCTGCAGCATGGTGGCCAAGACCATACAGCGGTTTAACAGGACAGGTTCCACTCAGAACAGGCCTCGCCATGGTCGACCAAAGAAGTTGAGGTCACGTGCTCAGCGCCATATCCAGAGGTTGTCTTTGGGAAATAGACGTATGAGTGCTGCCAGCATTGCTGCAGAGGTTGTAGGGGTGGGGGGGTCAGCCTGTCAGTGCTCAGACCATACGCCTCACACTGCATCAAATTGATCTGCATGGCTGTCGTCCCAGAAGGAAGCCTCTTCTAAAGATGATGCACAAGAAAGCCCGAAAACAGTTTGCTGAAGACAACCAGACTAAGGACATGGATTACTGGAACCATGTCCTGTGGTCTGATGAGACCAAGATAAACTTATTTGGTTCAGATGGTGACAAGCGTGTGTGGGGGCAACCAGGTGAGGAGTACAAAGACAAGTGTGTCTTGTCTACAGTCAAGCATGGTGGTGGGAGTGTCATGGTCTGGGGCTGCATGAGTGCTGCTGGCACTGGGGAACTACAGATCATTGAGGGAACCATGAATGCCAACATGTACTGTGACATACTGAAGCAGAGCATGATCCCCTCCCTTCAGAGACTGGGCCGCAGGGCAGTATTCCAACATGATAACCACCCCAAACACACCTCCAAGATGACCACTGCCTTGCTAAAGAAGCTGAGGGTAAAGGTGATGGACTGGCCAAGCACGTCTCCAGACCTAAACCCTATTGATCATCTGTGGGACATCCTCAAACGGAAGGTGGAGGAGCGCAAGGTCTCTAACATCCACCAGCTCTGTGATGTCATCATGGAGGAGTGGAAGAGCCTACCTACCAGCATGTCTTTGGAGTATGGGAAGAAACCGGAGTACACGGAGGAAACCCACACAGGCACAGGGAGAACAGGCAAACTCCAGGCAGGTAGTGTCGTGGTTGGGATTCGAACCAGAGACCCTTCTTACTGCTAGGCGAGAGGGTTACCCACTAGGGGGGGGGGGGGGGGAATCACTTTTTAGACGGTTTAGACATTAATGGCTGTGTGTTGAGTTATTTTGAGGGGACAGCAAATTTACACTGTTATACAAGCTGTACACTCACTACTTTACATTGTAGCAAAGTGTCATTTCTTCAGTGTTGTCACATGAAAAGATAGAAGAAAATATTTACAGAAATGTGAGGGGTGTACTTACTTTTGTGAGATACTGTATCTTAAATCGGTCTTAAAATAAGGCTCAGTCTATTCAATGTAAAGTCAGACTGCTGACACTTTTTACGTATGTTTTATTAAATGAGTGAAAGTGATAATGAAAAAAAGAAATGCTGAAAAAAAAAAAAAAAAAAATGTGACTTTGTGAAAGGGAATGTGAAGAATGTATGGGATGTGGAAGGAATGTGAGGGGGGGGAGGGGGGGGGACATCCCGGCTGTATTATTTCATCTCTATCAGAACGCTCTCATGTCTCTGTGAATCTCCTGTCCCCGTCGTCGGTGGATGAACCTCCACAGTCACATCAGCTGACTCCATTTCTAATGATTATCTCATGAGCGAGTCCTGGGGACTGGCCAAAAAAAAAAAAAAAGGGGATATAGGTAGAGTGCTGGATTCAAGATTATGGGAAATCAAGATTGAAATCCAAATCTTAGGGCTTGTTTACAATAGCAGTGCGCTCTGAAGAGTGATCTGTGTTCGGATCACTCTTCAGAGAGCATTTGACAGGCGGTGAGGAAGCATTGTATTTTTGCATTTTGCCCCTTCAGCACCTGCTTTAACCCCTAGATCCTCGCACTAGCAAGCCTCAAACATGTGCTTTGCATACAGAGGGGGGGGGGGGGCGCTCGTAAAGCGGCCCTATTCAAATACTGTAGCTGCTGACTTTTAACCACTTCAGCCCCAGAAGATTTTACCCCTCTTCCCAGACCAGAGCACTTTTTGCGGTACGGCACTGCGTCGCTTTAACTGACAATCGCGCGGTCGTGCGACGGCGCACCAAAACAAAATTGACGGCCTTTTTTTTCCCCACAAATAGAGCTTTATTTTGGCGGTATTTGATCACCTCTGCGATTTTTATTTTTTGCGCTATAAACAAAAGAAGAGCGACAATTTTGAAAAAAAAAAGCAATATTTTTTACTATAAAAAATATCCCCCCAAAAAATATTTAAAAAAATCAATTTTTTATCTCAGTTTAGGCCGATATGTATTCTAGATAATTTTGCTAAAAAATAAATAAATAAATAAATAAATCACAATAATCGTATATTGATTGGTTTGCGCAAAATTTATAGCGTCTACAAAATAGGGGATAGATTTATGGCATTTTTATTATAAATTTTTTTTTTTTAATTATTAATGGCGGCGATCTGCAATTTTTTTTATCGTGACTGCGACATTAGGGCGGACACATCAGACATTTTTGACACTATTTTGGGACCATTGTCATTTATACAGCGATTGATGCTATAAAAATGCACTGATTACTGTGTAAATGACACTGGCAGTGAATGGGGTTAACCACTAGGGGGCAATAAAGGGGTTAAGTGTGTCCTAGGGAGTGATTCTAACTGTGGGGGGGGGGGGGGGGTGAACACACAGGACAGTGATCACTGCTTCTGATGACAGGGAGCCGTGATCTCTGTCCTGTTACTAGTTTCCTAGTTCTTCCTCTCCATGACATGATCGCAGGCAACCGGCGGACATGGAGTCCGCGAAGCTCAGTCAGGGAGACCGCGGCGGGCTCCCTTTTGCCTGCTGACGTACATCGGCGTGCGCTGGTCGGCAAAGCGGTTAAAGTGGAACTTCACTCTTCCAATCAACATTATGTTTAGTCCTTCTGCTGCTAGCATTAGTAAATAGATAGGAAAGTATATTATGTTTACTTGTTTTAAACTTTTTTTTTTTTTTACATTTTTTCAGTTACTTCCTGGTTTCCTGCCTAGGCAAATGATGCCATACATCCCAGGAGTCTTCAGGAAGGGAGGAGGAGAGGAGGAAGAAGAGGAAGAAGAGGAAGAAGAGGAAGAAGAGGAAGAAGAGGAAGAAGAGGAGGAAGAGGAGGAAGAGGAGGAAGAGGAGGAAGAGGAGGAAGAGGAGGAAGAGGAGGAGGAGGAGGAAGAGGGGGTTTTAGTTAAAGTACAACTAAAGGCAAAACTTTTTTTTTCATTTTGGATAGAGTAAGGGGAGGGGTTATAACCCCTGTCAGATTTTTTTTTTTTTTTTTTTTTTTACCATCTGTTGTCCCATTATGGAGATTTCCCTTCACTTCCTGTCCCATAGCCAAAACAGGAAGTGAGAGGAAATCCCTCTAAATTAAGGGAATTCCTTGGGGCCCCCTCAGGTCACTCTGGTTTAAATGGTGGTGGTTTATATTTTTGAATAAAACTCCAAACTTTCAGGTAGAAATACACAGCCGCTGCACCCCCCCCCCCCCACACCATTTGACAGCCATGTGGGTGCTGGGCTCCAAATTGTGCATTTAAGGCCCACATGGCTGTCAAATGGGGGAGCAGTGGCTGTATCCCAATTGACACGGATAGGATTGCCTACACAGAACACGCCTGTACATCCCTGTGTGGGTAAAGTCAGCCCTGTATGGCCTGTATAGTACGCTTCCTGTGAACAAGGAGCATTATTAGTTGTTACTCTCCCCCATCCCCCATCTCTCCTGCATGCCTGTAGAAAATAAAACACGGGGCTCCACCTGTCTCAGTTCCTGGTATGCCGGATCCTTGCCAAGTCCCACATTAGTAAACATTGTGCCGGATGTGGGTGTACTGAGCACCTACCTTGCTGGGGGGGGGGGGGGGGGGGGACGACAAGACTCTCTACACTGACAGGAAGTCATCTGTGCACAGGAAAATATCTCCCTCCGTAATCAAAGGATAACTAAATCCAAAAAATGTATTATATTGCAGCGTACGGTCCTTAGATGTGGTGGCTGCATTCGTTTTCTTTTTTTATAGCTTGAGGTGATTGTAGCCGTATTGCACTTGCGACAAAAACAATTGAGTACCGATCCGTGATATTCTTCTTTTTTTTTTTTTATTGCACTAACATACGATTTTTCAGGACAAGCTTTCAGGGTGTGTCCCCCTTACTTCAAGGTCTTCAAGGACCAGCACTGCCGGGACCTTGAAGAAGAGGAGGACATACATATTCACTGTCAGGGCAATACGGATGTGGAGCTCTCTTCCACAATTGGCGGTGGCAGCGGGGAGTATTGATAGTTTTGAAAAGGCTCTTGGATGTGCATCTTAAAGTGATCGTAAAGCGTTGTTTATTTAAAAGAAAGAAAAAAAAACAACAAATATGTCATACTTACCTCCAGTGTGCAGTTCGTTTTACACAGAGTGGCCCCGATCCTCGTCTTCTGGGGTCCCTCGGCGGCTCCTCACATCAGATAACCCCCTAGAAGAAGAACTCTCTGGGGGGGGGGTCACCTTGCGGGCGCGCTCCCAAATCAAGCATTTGCGTTCATAGCCGCCGAATGTTTGATTCGGCCCCGCCTCCCGGCACCCGCGTCATTGGATTTGATTGACAGCAGCGGGAGTCGATCGCTGGGCTGTTATCAATCTATCCAATCAAGAGCTGAGAACCCCGGGCAGAGGAAGAGCGCGTCCCCGCCGGGTGAAGTTCCAGGGCTCAGGTAAATAAAACAGGGGGGCTGGGGGGCCGCTGACTGACAGGTGTTTTTTCACCTTAATGCATAGGATGCATTAAGGTGAAAAAACACGAAGGTTTACAACCCCTTTACCACTTGCCGACCGCTGCATGTCGATATATGTGGGCACAATGGCAGCGGTGGGCAAATGGGCGTACCTGTACCTCTCCTTTAGGAGCCGGAGATAGCATGGGGGGTGGGGCGCCTGCCGCACACAGCATGACCGTGCCCGCGGGAACGGCGGATTCGATGTCCACCGGTCTCCCGGCAATCGTGTCATGGAGCCTCAGAACAGGGAGGTACCTATGTAAACAAGGCATTTCCCCGTTCTGCCTTCACTGTCATGTGACTTGAAACCCATCCCCCCGCAGTTAGAATCACTCCCTAGGACACACTTAACCCCTTGATCGCCCCCTAGTGTTTAACCCCTTCCCGGCCAGTGTCATTTACACAGTAATCAGTGCATTTCTATAGCACTGATCGCTGTATAAATGACAATGGTCCTAAAATAGTGTCAAAATTGTAAGATGTGGCCACCATAATGTCGCAGTCCCGATAAAAATCGCAGATTGCCGCCACTACTAATAAAAAAATAAAATAAAAATGCCATAAAACTATACCCTATTTTGTAGACGCTATAACTTTTGCACAAACCAATAGATAAACACTTATTGCGATTTTTTTTTAACAAAAATATGTAGAAGAATACATAATCGGCCTAAACTGAGGAAAAACCTCCTGTGAAGCAGCAGAGCCCCCCCTTTTACTTACCTGAACCCGGTCTTCCCAGCGACAGAGACGAGCACACCAGCTCCAGCCGCTGTCTCGTTTCTTGATTGGATAGATTGATAGCAGTGCAGCCATTGGCTCCCGCTGCTGTCAATCAAATCCAATGACACGGGAACCGGGGGGGGGGGGGGGGGCGGGGAGGCCGAGTCCTGCTGTCTGTGTCAATGGATGCAGCAGCAGGCCACAGGAGCGCGCCCGCACGAGTGCCCAGAGGGAGAGCGGGTCTCCAACGGGGCACTCGAGGAGAGGAGGAGCGCAGCTGAGGGACCCCAGAAGAGGAGGATCGGGGCCACTCTGTGCAAAACCAACTGCAGAGAGGAGGTAAGTATGACATGTATGTTTTTTTTTTACACTTTCACAAATTAAAAAAAACAAACAAAAAACAGTAAAGTTAGCTAAAATTTTTTGTATAATGTGAAAGATGATGTTACGCCAAGTAAATAGATACTTAACATGTCATGCTTTAAAATTGCGTAAACTCTTGGAATGGCGACAAACTACGGTACTTAAAAATCTCCATAGGCGACGCTTTAAAAATGTCTACAGGTTACCAGTTTAGAGTTACAGAGGAGGTCTAGGGCTAGAATTATTGCTCTCATTCTAACGATCGTGGCGATACCTCACATGTGGTTTGAACACCATTTACATTTGCGGGCAAGAGTTACGTATGCATTCGCTTCTGCACAGCGAGTTTGGAGGGATGTGCAGAAGCGGAGGAGGAGAGTGGACGACGGCAGCGGGTCAGAGGAGGGAGGACGACGGCAGCGGGTCAGAGGAGGGAGGACGACGGCAGCGGGTCAGAGGAGGGAGGACGACGGCAGCGGGTCAGAGGAGGGAGGACGACGGCAGCGGGTCAGAGGAGGGAGGACGACGGCAGCGGGTCAGAGGAGGGAGGACGACGGCAGCGGGTCAGAGGAGGGAGGACGACGGCAGCGGGTCAGAGGAGGGAGGACGACGGCAGCGGGTCAGAGGAGGGAGGACGACGGCAGCGGGTCAGAGGAGGGAGGACGACGGCAGCGGGTCAGAGGAGGGAGGACGACGGCAGCGGGTCAGAGGAGGGAGGACGACGGCAGCGGGTCAGAGGAGGGAGGACGACGGCAGCGGGTCAGAGGAGGGAGGACGACGGCAGCGGGTCAGAGGAGGGAGGACGACGGCAGCGGGTCAGAGGAGGGAGGACGACGGCAGCGGGTCAGAGGAGGGAGGACGACGGCAGCGGGTCAGAGGAGGGAGGACGACGGCAGCGGGTCAGAGGAGGGAGGACGACGGCAGCGGGTCAGAGGAGGGAGGACGACGGCAGCGGGTCAGAGGAGGGAGGACGACGGCAGCGGGTCAGAGGAGGGAGGACGACGGCAGCGGGTCAGAGGAGGGAGGACGACGGCAGCGGGTCAGAGGGAGGACGACGGCAGCGGGTCAGAGGAGGGAGGACGACGGCAGCGGGTCAGAGGAGGGAGGACGACGGCAGCGGGTCAGAGGAGGGAGGACGACGGCAGCGGGTCAGAGGAGGGAGGACGACGGCAGCGGGTCAGAGGAGGGAGGACGACGGCAGCGGGTCAGAGGAGGGGGGACGACGACAGCGGGTCAGAGGAGAGGGGACGACGACAGCGGGTCAGAGGAGAGGGGACGACGACAGCGGGTCAGAGGAGAGGGGACGACGACAGCGGGTCAGAGGAGAGGGGACGACGACAGCGGGTCAGAGGAGAGGGGACGACGACAGCGGGTCAGAGGAGAGGGGACGACGACAGCGGGTCAGAGGAGAGGGGACGACGACAGCGGGTCAGAGGAGAGGGGACGACGACAGCGGGTCAGAGGAGAGGGGACGACGACAGCGGGTCAGAGGAGAGGGGACGACGACAGCGGGTCAGAGGAGAGGGGACGACGACAGCGGGTCAGAGGAGAGGGGACGACAACAGCGGGTCAGAGGAGGGGGGACAACAGCGGGTCAGAGGAGGGGGGACAACAGCGGGTCAGAGGAGGGGGGACAACAGCGGGTCAGAGGAGGGGGACAACAGCGGGTCAGAGGAGGGGGACAACAGCGGGTCAGAGGAGAGTGGACAACAGCGGGTCAGAGGAGAGTGGACAACAGCGGGTCAGAGGAGAGTGGACAACAGCGGGTCAGAGGAGGGGAACAACAGCGGGTCAGAGGAGGGGGACAACAGCGGGTCAGAGGAGGGGACAACAGCGGGCCAGAGGAGAGTGGACAACAGCGGGTCAGAGGAGAGTGGACAACAGAGGGTCAGAGGAGGGGCCAACAGCGGGCCAGAGATGACAGTTTCTCTTTAAAAATTATGATTTAAATCGACTTGATTTAAATCAAATCCACCCTGTTTGCCCTTACTCAAGATGGCCAGGGGGTGATTTCCAATGTGATTTCTCAGCAAAATAAATGATGGAGACATGGGGGGAGGGGGGTGTTTGCTTTGAATAATAAAAATGAATTAAACAGCGTTTTTAGTTTGCGGTGCTCAGATGCAGTGAAGATCCGCTTTAAATTATAGCAAGTTGGAAATCCATCCTAATTGTTATCTCATCGATCGCTCGTCCACAATTTTCAACAAGTCATTGAAAGATCTGCCCGATGTACAGGCGGCTGATATAGAGAAGTGCGCCATCGTCTCATTCCTCCCGCTGACGTCACTCTGTAAACACTCTACATTCGCTATCAAGTACTTTGTACCCGATTCTTCTACTGAGACTCCATGTGAACCATTAATAATTAAACATTAATCAGGGGTCATAAATGAGATACGGAGCCAAGGAGAGCGATCACCCCGAGCCCCTCCCTCATACAGGTAAATAGATGGGGAATGGGGAAGAGCCATCATGGTACACCAGTGCTGCCCCCAAGGCAAAAAGGCCAAAGTGCCCCCCCCACCCCTCGGCCCAGTACTGTGATACACAGATAGGGTGGCTCCACAGAGGACCCCAGAAACGGGACTTGTGATGTGACCCCCCATTTATAATATCTGTCATCTAAACACAGATCACTGCTATGGCTGACAAGAAATTCTTCACTTCCTAAAGTGTATGTAAAGCCAAAATATATATATTATTTTTTTGCTTTCATTTTTGATTGCGAAGGTAAGGATTAAAGTACAACTATAGGCAAAACATTACCATTTCGGATAAAGCATAGCGATTTACTGCATTTCTCTATTTTTTTTAGGCTCCATTTCACACCTAGGCAATTTGAATCGCAGACGGAACCGCCCACAATCCCAAATCGCGGGACGCACTTGTGATGCCATTACTTCTTAATGGCACCCCAGCGATAGATAGGAGGTAAAATCGCAATGCGTGGAGCTTGTCGCTAAAAAAAAAAAAAAAAAAAACAAAAAAAAAAAACACAAAAAAAAACCCAGGGGCTTCTTTTGAGTGACAGCGACGAGTGTTGCGATTTGCCGTGGTTGCAGCGCAAATTTATCATGTGACAATCGCAGCAAGGTCGCACTGCGATTAGGGTGCCATTAAGAGCACCCTGACATCATTGGCACTGTATAAAGTAAACAGGGTGGGTAAAAATCAATTACTTTTTTTTTTTTTTTTTTTTTTTATTTAAAGTGGACCTTCAGTCATTTTTTCATCTTTCCATCTATGAAATCTTCTGCCCTTGTTGTTTTAACTTTGGATAGTAAAACATTTTTTTCCTGACAGTAAATCCCTTATACAGCCCACTTCCTGTTTCTTGTCTGGTCATTGGCCTAGGCTTATGACATCATGCACAGCTCTCTCTCTCTCTCACTCTCGTGAGAGTTTGTCAGGAAGGGAGGGGTGATGAGTCATAAGAGGGCCAATGAGAGCTGGAGGTGTGCCTCTGTGTGTCTGTGTAAATCCAGGAAGTGAACAGGCAGCAGCTTCAGCTGCCCACAGTTAAAATGGCTGCAACCAGACTCAGTGGAGGGAGATTTCTGCAGTATATTTGGCAAGTACAGAATCTCAGTATATATAAAATAATATGCAAAGTGGTTGGAGGGAAGCTTCAGAATGGCAAAGATTTTTTTATTACAAATTATGTGAGCGGACTGCAGTTCCTCTTTAAATCAGATTTTTTTTTTTTATGAAATTTATTTTAATAAAAAGCTTTTGGGAGTACAAATCTAAAGATAGTTTTCTATTAAGATACATTAATAATTTAGATTATTCAGCATGAGATGGAGCTTAGTTATGTAGCATGAGGCTGTATACTAAAAATGTAAATATTGCAGAATAAGCTCTGTGAGCGGAGATAACAAGCACTGCATTGATACATTCACACAATGTCACAGGAACCATGGAGATGAAACAAAGTTCAGGAATATTCCTTTATCCCATTGTTTTGCAAATCTATGTACACTACAAACTGTATGATTGAATCGGTTCTGATATCGCTGTTTTACTAACCTGACAGCTTATTATTCTAAATAGGAAACCTTCATTTTGTTTGCAAATATTAAAGATTCTAACTACCAGCAAGAATGAGTCCTTACATTTAAAGAGCACCTGTCATTTCAGACCCATCATGGCAGATTTTTACTCCAAAAGCATTTGATTAAAATAAAATTTATTTAAAATTTTATTTTTTTTTAAATCGATTTAAATAAAAAAAAAAATCCGTAATGAATCCTAAAAATCTGATTTTTATTTTTTTTTTAAATCACAGATTTTTATCCACCCTGGTTAACTCACTTTTACAAGAAAGAATGTAAAGGTGAACTGACACCATACACCCCCCTCCCCTCCCCCCTGCTGTACTTACCTCCAGGGGTCACCAAACTATCACACCCCTGCAAGCTGCTCCATTTGAAATCCCCGCTCCAGGGGGTAGGTGGGACGTCCAGTGTTAGTTCACTTTTATATTATTTGTGTAAAGGTGAACTAACCCTTTAAAAGATGAAGTCGGTGGTGGCTGGTGCTCCATCCGTCAGGGGGGGGGGGGGGGTTGGGGATGACAGACAGACCTGACCACAGACCCATCACCCACCCCCCCCCACCCCCGTCGCTCGAGCCGAAAAAACTGCCCGCCTCGCCCTCTCGCTCGCCAGGCCCCCCCCCCCATCAGCCCCGTACTTACACCGCGCGAGTCACGGCGGCGGCTTCCCACCCCTCCGTCTCTTCTCCTCCCGGACAATGGGGCCTCAGGAGGACCCGCTTCCTGATTGGCCGGGAGGAGAATATTAATTTTGCTAATGTCACACAAGAGGGTGGGCTCAGTCCTCTGCGCCCCCCCGAGCCCCAACCAGTTTTGAAGCCAATTAGAGCCCCAGGCTTCTAAAAAATTTTTAAAAATAAAATATATAGAAATCCATGCGTCCAGCTTGCATGTAGATTAGGGGGCCGGGCACATAGATTGGGGGGGGCGCCCCTAATGAGCGGCCACAACTGGTTAAAGTGTAAGGGGAAGGGAGGGAAGATGTTTGCAGTTCACAGAAAAAGCTGGAAACAATCAGACTTCATTCAGAGAGGCGCCGCCCCCCCTATTCTGCATGCAGGCAGCATTTGGTGTTGTGCCTGCATCTGCCCTCCCCCACCCCCCCGAGCTGTGCACAGGCAGCCTATGGAGGGGCATCTAACATGAGTGCCGATCAGAATTCACATGGTATGCATTTGGATTTGTACACCCACGTCTGAGCCGCACAATTAATCTTTAAAAAATCGTGATCTCGATTCACCTCCCCTGAGGATCTCTCCTGCAGAGTTTGCCGATTTTTTCATATAAACAAGCGGAGAGACTTATCTGCTCACTCAGCTGTCAAAAGAAAACATCCGGGCAATCTGCCAAGTCTTTCACTTGAAACATTGTAACCAAGCTTCCTTCTTAGATCAAAGGGATAGAACTTCTGTGTAAATAAATAATCCCGGCAGTCTGACAAGTTTTCAACAACCTGTAAATGCAGGAAGTTTAACCACTTCAAGTCTAAATCTTTTTCTGACACTTCTTTCTTAAAGTTAAAATCAATATTTTTTGCTAGAAAATTACTTGGAACCCACAAACATTATATATTTATATATTTTAGCAGAGACCCTAGGGAATAAAATGGCAATTGCTGCAATATTTTATGTCACACTGTATTTGCCCGGCGGTCTTTCAAATGCAATTTTTGGGGAAAAAATTCACTTCAATGAATTAAAAAAAAAAAAAAAAAAAAAAAACGAAAGAGTAAAGTTATCCCAATTTTTTTGTGTGTTTGTTTTAATGTGAAAGATGATGTCACGCCGCGAGAATCGCAAGAGAATCGGGATCTATCCTCTAAGCAAAAAAATCGTGATTCTCATTTTCGCCAGAATCGTGCAGCTCTACACCCATGTCAGATTTTTACATGCGGCCGTGTCTGTGCAGCAGCTGCATCTGTACCCCCCGCTCTGGAGGATGCCTGCATGCAGCAAGGGGTGGATGAAGGGCGGCCTGCACACAGAAGGGGTGTCAGCGCCTGACTGATAACTGACAGCACAGGAAGTTGGGGGCTCGTCAGATGTCTGGCAGGATCAGCAGGTTTTTTTTTTGTACACGTACTGATCAGATATAACAAGAGGAGATCCTTGGTGTACTGATCAGATATAACAAGAAGTGATCCTTGGTGTACTGATCAGATATAACAAGAGGTGATCCTTGGTGTACTGAACAGATATAACAAGAAGAGATCCTTGGTGTACTGATCAGATATAACAAGAAGAGATCCTTGGTGTACTGATCAGATATAACAAGAGGTGATCCTTGGTGTACTGATCAGATATAACAAGAGGTGATCCTTGGTGTACTGATCAGATATAACAAGAGGTGATCCTTGGTGTACTGAACAGATATAACAAGAAGTGATCCTTGGTGTACTGAACAGATATAACAAGAAGTGATCCTTGGTGTACTGAACAGATATAACAAGAAGTGATCCTTGGTGTACTGATCAGATATAACAAGAGGAGATCCTTGGTGTACTGATCAGATATAACAAGAAGTGATCCTTGGTGTACTGATCAGATATAACAAGAGGTGATCCTTGGTGTACTGAACAGATATAACAAGAAGAGATCCTTGGTGTACTGATCAGATATAACAAGAAGAGATCCTTGGTGTACTGATCAGATATAACAAGAGGTGATCCTTGGTGTACTGATCAGATATAACAAGAGGTGATCCTTGGTGTACTGATCAGATATAACAAGAGGTGATCCTTGGTGTACTGAACAGATATAACAAGAAGTGATCCTTGGTGTACTGATCAGATATAACAAGAGGTGATCCTTGGTGTACTGATCAGATATAACAAGAAGTGATCCTTGGTGTACTGATCAGATATAACAAGAAGTGATCCTTGGTGTACTGATCAGATATAACAAGAAGAGATCCTTGGTGTACTGAACAGATATAACAAGAGGTGATCCTCCTTGGTGTACTGATCAGATATAACAAGAAGTGATCCTTGGTGTACTGATCAGATATAACAAGAGGTGATCCTTGGTGTACTGATCAGATATAACAAGAAGTGATCCTTGGTGTACTGAACAGATATAACAAGAGGTGATCCTTGGTGTACTGATCAGATATAACAAGAAGAGATCCTTGGTGTACTGAACAGATATAACAAGAGGTGATCCTTGGTGTACTGATCAGATATAACAAGAGGTGATCCTTGGTGTACTGATCAGATATAACAAGAAGAGATCCTTGGTGTACTGATCAGATATAACAAGAGGTGATCCTTGGTGTACTGATCAGATATAACAAGAAGTGATCCTTGGTGTACTGAACAGATATAACAAGAAGAGATCCTTGGTGTACTGATCAGATATAACAAGAGGTGATCCTTGGTGTACTGATCAGATATAACAAGAGGTGATCCTTGGTGTACTGATCAGATATAACAAGAAGTGATCCTTGGTGTACTGATCAGATATAACAAGAGGTGATCCTTGGTGTACTGAACAGATATAACAAGAGGTGATCCTTGGTGTACTGATCAGATATAACAAGAGGTGATCCTTGGTGTACTGATCAGATATAACAAGAAGTGATCCTTGGTGTACTGAACAGATATAACAAGAGGTGATCCTTGGTGTACTGATCAGATATAACAAGAAGTGATCCTTGGTGTACTGAACAGATATAACAAGAAGAGATCCTTGGTGTACTGATCAGATATAACAAGAGGTGATCCTTGGTGTACTGATCAGATATAACAAGAAGTGATCCTTGGTGTACTGAACAGATATAACAAGAAGAGATCCTTGGTGTACTGATCAGATATAACAAGAAGTGATCCTTGGTGTACTGATCAGATATAACAAGAGGTGATCCTTGGTGTACTGAACAGATATAACAAGAGGTGATCCTTGGTGTACTGATCAGATATAACAAGAGGTGATCCTTGGTGTACTGATCAGATATAACAAGAAGTGATCCTTGGTGTACTGAACAGATATAACAAGAGGTGATCCTTGGTGTACTGATCAGATATAACAAGAAGTGATCCTTGGTGTACTGAACAGATATAACAAGAAGAGATCCTTGGTGTACTGATCAGATATAACAAGAAGTGATCCTTGGTGTACTGAACAGATATAACAAGAGGTGATCCTTGGTGTACTGATCAGATATAACAAGAGGTGATCCTTGGTGTACTGAACAGATATAACAAGAAGAGATCCTTGGTGTACTGATCAGATATAACAAGAGGTGATCCTTGGTGTACTGATCAGATATAACAAGAGGTGATCCTTGGTGTACTGATCAGATATAACAAGAAGTGATCCTTGGTGTACTGATCAGATATAACAAGAGGTGATCCTTGGTGTACTGATCAGATATAACAAGAGGTGATCCTTGGTGTACTGATCAGATATAACAAGAGGTGATCCTTGGTGTACTGATCAGATATAACAAGAGGTGATCCTTGGTGTACTGATCAGATATAACAAGAGGTGATCCTTGGTGTACTGATCAGATATAACAAGAGGTGATCCTTGGTGTACTGAACAGATATAACAAGAAGCGATCCTTGGTGTACTGATCAGATATAACAAGAGGTGATCCTTGGTGTACTGAACAGATATAACAAGAAGTGATCCTTGGTGTACTGAACAGATATAACAAGAAGTGATCCTTGGTGTACTGAACAGATATAACAAGAGGTGATCCTTGGTGTACTGATCAGATATAACAAGAAGTGATCCTTGGTGTACTGATCAGATATAACAAGAGGTGATCCTTGGTGTACTGATCAGATATAACAAGAGGTGATCCTTGGTGTACTGATCAGATATAACAAGAGGTGATCCTTGGTGTACTGATCAGATATAACAAGAGGTGATCCTTGGTGTACTGATCAGATATAACAAGAGGTGATCCTTGGTGTACTGATCAGATATAACAAGAGGTGATCCTTGGTGTACTGAACAGATATAACAAGAAGCGATCCTTGGTGTACTGATCAGATATAACAAGAAGAGATCCTTGGTGTACTGATCAGATATAACAAGAGGTGATCCTTGGTGTACTGATCAGATATAACAAGAGGTGATCCTTGGTGTACTGATCAGATATAACAAGAGGTGATCCTTGGTGTACTGATCAGATATAACAAGAGGTGATCCTTGGTGTACTGATCAGATATAACAAGAAGTGATCCTTGGTGTACTGATCAGATATAACAAGAGGTGATCCTTGGTGTACTGAACAGATATAACAAGAGGTGATCCTTGGTGTACTGAACAGATATAACAAGAAGCGATCCTTGGTGTACTGATCAGATATAACAAGAAGAGATCCTTGGTGTACTGATCAGATATAACAAGAGGTGATCCTTGGTGTACTGATCAGATATAACAAGAGGTGATCCTTGGTGTACTGATCAGATATAACAAGAGGTGATCCTTGGTGTACTGATCAGATATAACAAGAAGTGATCCTTGGTGTACTGATCAGATATAACAAGAGGTGATCCTTGGTGTACTGAACAGATATAACAAGAGGTGATCCTTGGTGTACTGAACAGATATAACAAGAGGTGATCCTTGGTGTACTGATCAGATATAACAAGAGGTGATCCTTGGTGTACTGAACAGATATAACAAGAAGTGATCCTTGGTGTACTGATCAGATATAACAAGAAGTGATCCTTGGTGTACTGAACAGATATAACAAGAGGTGATCCTTGGTGTACTGATCAGATATAACAAGAGGTGATCCTTGGTGTACTGATCAGATATAACAAGAAGAGATCCTTGGTGTACTGAACAGATATAACAAGAGGTGATCCTTGGTGTACTGATCAGATATAACAAGAGGTGATCCTTGGTGTACTGATCAGATATAACAAGAAGTGATCCTTGGTGTACTGATCAGATATAACAAGAAGTGATCCTTGGTGTACTGATCAGATATAACAAGAGGTGATCCTTGGTGTACTGATCAGATATAACAAGAGGTGATCCTTGGCGTACTGAACAGATATAACAAGAAGAGATCCTTGGTGTACTGATCAGATATAACAAGAAGAGATCCTTGGTGTACTGAACAGATATAACAAGAAGTGATCCTTGGTGTACTGATCAGATATAACAAGAGGTGATCCTTGGTGTACTGATCAGATATAACAAGAGGTGATCCTTGGTGTACTGATCAGATATAACAAGAAGTGATCCTTGGTGTACTGATCAGATATAACAAGAAGTGATCCTTGGTGTACTGATCAGATATAACAAGAGGTGATCCTTGGTGTACTGATCAGATATAACAAGAAGTGATCCTTGGTGTACTGATCAGATATAACAAGAAGTGATCCTTGGTGTACTGATCAGATATAACAAGAAGTGATCCTTGGTGTACTGATCAGATATAACAAGAAGTGATCCTTGGTGTACTGATCAGATATAACAAGAGGTGATCCTTGGTGTACTGATCAGATATAACAAGAAGTGATCCTTGGTGTACTGATCAGATATAACAAGAAGTGATCCTTGGTGTACTGAACAGATATGACAAGAGGTGATCCTTGGTGTACTGAACAGATATAACAAGAAGTGATCCTTGGTGTACTGATCAGATATAACAAGAAGAGATCCTTGGTGTACTGAACAAATGAAAAGGGAGCAATAGTGAGACGTAGATTGGGAGGGATTATCTGGATAAAAGATCCAGAAGTCACAATAAACTTCCACATGACATAAATAGGATAGGAGGCCTCCACACCACACACGGACAGATTTGTACTCGCAGAGATTTTCTACATTTGATCACATTGAAGACAATTTAGATTTCTGTTTATTTCTCTGATGACAATGGTAATGATGGGAAGGATTTGTCTGAGCCGCTCTGCGTCTTTGGACACGCAGGTCAGATCATACACAACTCATGGCGGACAATGCTCTGCACAATTCATCAATAAAAGGTCCCCAGAGGACGGCAGTGATATCTAGAGAGGTCTCTGCAGAACCTCATAAGAGAGGATGGAACCTCCAACAACAAACCAAGGTCTGATATCTGGTGACCCCCCAACACAACAATGGGGGTCCTCCAACATCCCAGGGGGATAGGGGGGAGTATACTGGCAGGGGGTGTACGTGGTATAGTTATAGTATAGGGGTATACTGACCAGGGGGAGGGGTGTGAGCTCTGGTTGGTGGGCACTGGGGTAGTAAAACTTTGGTTGAGGGGTATCGGGGTAGTAGAGCTCTAGTTGGGGGGTATCGGGGTAGTAGGGCTCTGGTTAGGGGGTATTTGGTGAGAAGCTCAGATAGGGGGTGCAGAGATCAGGACTGGGGTGTATTAGGGGGAATTGGACCCCTGTTGTAGGTGAGATAGTCTCAGTTTGGGGTGATATTCCCCTTATTGGGGTGTATTAGGAGTACACAGCCCCGGTTTGGGGTGTATTGGGGTAGTAGAGCTCTAGTTGAGGGGTATCGGGGTAGTAGGGCTCTAGTTGGGGGGTATCGGGGTAGTAGGGCTCTAGTTGGGGGGTATCGGGGTAGTAGGGCTCTAGTAGGGGGGTATCGGGGTAGTAGGGCTCTAGTTGGGGGGTATCGGGGTAGTAGGGCTCTAGTTGGGGGGTATCGGGGTAGTAGGGCTCTAGTTGGGGGGCATCGGGGTAGTAGGGCTCTAGTTGGGGGGTATCGGGGTAGTAGGGCTCTAGTT
The DNA here is from genome assembly GCA_037952925.1 of Lithobates clamitans. NCBI lineage: Eukaryota > Metazoa > Chordata > Amphibia > Anura > Ranidae > Lithobates > Lithobates clamitans. The sequence continues at coordinate 126,128 of JBBGZY010002095.1, read as the reverse complement.
GGGGGGTATCGGGGTAGTAGGGCTCTAGTTGGGGGGTATCGGGGTAGTAGGGCTCTAGTTGGGGGTTATCGGGGTAGTAGGGCTCTAGTTGGGGGTTATCGGGGTAGTAGAGCTCTAGTTGGGGGGTATCGGGGTAGTAGGGCTCTAGTTGGGGTGTATCAGGGTAGTAGGGCTCTAGTTGGGGTGTATCGGGGTAGTAGGGCTCTAGTTGGGGTGTATCGGGGTAGTAGGGCTCTAGTTGGGGTGTATCGGGGTAGTAGAGCTCTAGTTGGGGGGTATCGGGGTAGTAGGGCTCTAGTTGGGGGGTATCGGGGTAGTAGGGCTCTAGTTGGGGGGTATCGGGGTAGTAGGGCTCTAGTTGGGGGGTATCGGGGTAGTAGAGCTCTAGTTGGGGGGTATCAGGGCTCTAGTTGGGGGGTATCGGGGTAGTAGGGCTCTAGTTGGGGGGTATCGGGGTAGTAGGGCTCTAGTAGGGGGGTATCGGGGTAGTAGGGCTCTAGTAGGGGGGTATCGGGGTAGTAGGGCTCTAGTTGGGGGGTATCGGGGTAGTAGGGCTCTAGTTGGGGGGTATCGGGGTAGTAGGGCTCTAGTTGGGGGGTATCGGGGTAGTAGGGCTCTAGTTGGGGGTTATCGGGGTAGTAGGGCTCTAGTTGGGGGTTATCGGGGTAGTAGAGCTCTAGTTGGGGGGTATCGGGGTAGTAGGGCTCTAGTTGGGGTGTATCGGGGTAGTAGGGCTCTAGTTGGGGTGTATCGGGGTAGTAGGGCTCTAGTTGGGGTGTATCGGGGTAGTAGGGCTCTAGTTGGGGTGTATCGGGGTAGTAGAGCTCTAGTTGGGGGGTATCGGGGTAGTAGGGCTCTAGTTGGGGGGTATCGGGGTAGTAGGGCTCTAGTTGGGGGGTATCGGGGTAGTAGGGCTCTAGTTGGGGGGTATCGGGGTAGTAGAGCTCTAGTTGGGGGGTATCGGGGTAGTAGGGCTCTAGTTGGGGGGTATCGGGGTAGTAGGGCTCTAGTTGGGGGGTATCGGGGTAGTGGGGCTCTAGTTGGGGGGTATCGGGGTAGTGGGGCTCTAGTTGGGGGGTATCGGGGTAGTGGGGCTCTAGTTGGGGGGGTATCGGGGTAGTAGGGCTCTAGTTGGGGGGTATCGGGGTAGTAGAGCTCTAGTTGGGGGGTATCGGGGTAGTAGAGCTCTAGTTGGGGGGTATCGGGGTAGTAGGGCTCTAGTTGGGGGGTATCGGGGTAGTAGGGCTCTAGTTGGGGGGTATCGGGGTAGTAGGGCTCTAGTTGGGGGGTATCGGGGTAGTAGGGCTCTAGTTGGGGGGTATCGGGGTAGTGGGGCTCTAGTTGGGGGGTATCGGGGTAGTGGGGCTCTAGTTGGGGGGGTATCGGGGTAGTAGGGCTCTAGTTGGGGGGTATCGGGGTAGTAGAGCTCTAGTTGGGGGGTATCGGGGTAGTAGAGCTCTAGTTGGGGGGTATCGGGGTAGTAGGGCTCTAGTTGGGGGGTATCGGGGTAGTAGGGCTCTAGTTGGGGGGTATCGGGGTAGTAGGGCTCTAGTTGGGGGGTATCGGGGTAGTAGAGCTCTAGTTGGTGGGTATCGGGGTAGTAGGGCTCTAGTTGGGGGGTATCGGGGTAGTAGGGCTCTAGTTGGGGGGTATCGGGGTAGTAGGGCTCTAGTTGGGGTGTATCGGGGTAGTAGGGCTCTAGTTGGGGGGTATCGGGGTAGTAGGGCTCTAGTTGGGGGGTATCGGGGTAGTAGGGCTCTAGTTGGGGGGTATCGGGGTAGTAGGGCTCTAGTTGGGGGGTATCGGGGTAGTAGGGCTCTAGTTGGGGGGTATCCGGGTAGTAGGGCTCTAGTTGGGGGGTATCGGGGTAGTAGGGCTCTAGTTGGGGAGTATCGGGGTAGTAGGGCTCTAGTTGGGGAGTATCGGGGTAGTAGGGCTCTAGTTGGGGGGTATCGGGGTAGTAGGGCTCTAGTTGGGGGGTATCGGGGTAGTAGGGCTCTAGTTGGGGGGTATCGGGGTAGTAGGGCTCTAGTTGGGGTGTATCAGGGTAGTAGGGCACTAGTTGGGGGGTATCGGGGTGGTAGGGCTCTAGTTGGGGGGTATTGGGGTAGTAGGGCTCTAGTTGGGGGGTATCGGGGTAGTAGGGCTCTAGTTGGGGGGTATCGGGGTAGTAGGGCTCTAGTTGGGGGGTATCGGGGTAGTAGAGCTCTAGTTGGGGTGTATCGGGGTAGTAGGGCTCTAGTTGGGGTGTATCGGGGTAGTAGGGCTCTAGTTGGGGGGTATCGGGGTAGTAGGGCTCTAGTTGGGGGGTATCGGGGTAGGGCTCTAGTTGGGGGGTATCGGGGTAGTAGGGCTCTAGTTGGGGGGTATCGGGGTAGTAGGGCTCTAGTTGGGGGGTATCGGGGTAGTAGGGCTCTAGTTGGGGGGTATCGGGGTAGTAGGGCTCTAGTTGGGGGGTATCGGGGTAGTAGGGCTCTAGTTGGGGGGTATCGGGGTAGTAGGGCTCTAGTTGGGGGGTATCGGGGTAGTAGGGCTCTAGTTGGGGGGTATCGGGGTAGTAGAGCTCTAGTTGGGGGGTATCGGGGTAGTAGAGCTCTAGTTGGGGGGTATCGGGGTAGTAGAGCTCTAGTTGGGGGGTATCGGGGTAGTAGGGCTCTAGTTGGGGGGTATCAGGGTAGTAGGGCTCTAGTTGGGGGGTATCGGGGTAGTAGGGCTCTAGTTGGGGGGTATTGGGGTAGTAGGGCTCTAGTTGGGGGGTATCGGGGTAGTAGGGCTCTAGTTGGGGGGGTATCGGGGTAGTAGGGCTCTAGTTGGGGGGGTATCGGGGTAGTAGGGCTCTAGTTGGGGGGTATCGGGGTAGTAGGGCTCTAGTTGGGGGGTATCGGGGTAGTAGGGCTCTAGTTGGGGGGTATCGGGGTAGTAGGGCTCTAGTTGGGGGGTATCGGGGTAGTAGGGCTCTAGTTGGGGGGTATCGGGGTAGTAGAGCTCTAGTTGGGGGGTATCGGGGTAGTAGAGCTCTAGTTGGGGGGTATCGGGGTAGTAGAGCTCTAGTTGGGGGGTATCGGGGTAGTAGAGCTCTAGTTGGGGGGTATCGGGGTAGTAGGGCTCTAGTTGGGGGGTATCAGGGTAGTAGGGCTCTAGTTGGGGGGTATCGGGGTAGTAGAGCTCTAGTTGGGGGGTATCGGGGTAGTAGGGCTCTAGTTGGGGGGTATTGGGGTAGTAGGGCTCTAGTTGGGGGGTATCGGGGTAGTAGGGCTCTAGTTGGGGGGTATCGGGGTAGTAGGGCTCTAGTTGGGGGGGTATCGGGGTAGTAGGGCTCTAGTTGGGGTGTATCGGGGTAGTAGAGCTCTAGTTGGGGGGTATCGGGGTAGTAGGGCTCTAGTTGGGGGGTATCGGGGTAGTAGGGCTCTAGTTGGGGGGTATTGGGGTTGCACAGCCCTGGTTGGGGGGTATCTGGTAAGAAGCTCAGTCTGGGGGTGCAGAGATCAGGACTGGGGTGTATTGGGGTGATAGGACCCCTGTTGTAGTTGAGTTGGGGTGATATTCCCCTTATTGGGGTGTATTAGGAGTACACAGCCCCGGTTTGGGGTGTATTGGGGACACACACACTCCTCCCCGCTCGGGGACTCTCCTGTACCTCAATGTCGCCTTTCTCCGCCATCCCCGGTTCTCCCCGCCCCCCTCTCTGTCCGGGGCTATCCGTTCTGGAGGCGTGGTCTCCGCTCTTCCTCACGGGGACTCCGTGGCCCCGCCCCTCCTGTATGCGCCCGTGCTGATGACGTCGGAGCAGCGCGCCGGAAGTGCCCCGGTCTCCATGGTGAGGAGGAGCGGAGAGCAGGATGCAGGTGGGTGAGATGATCGTTCTTTATATTTTCTGTAAAGTCTGTGGTGTTTGTGAGGCTCCAGAGCGGGCACCTCATCCCTCACCCACAACGGAGGACTAAACACCTCCCAGGAGACCTCCAGTCAGATCCTGTGTGTGAAGTATTGGGGTGGGGGAGGGGAGTGGGAGGAGTTGGGACCCCTCATCGGGGCTTCACATCACATCAATTTAGAGGAGACCCGAAGGGAGATTTTGGTGCTGAAAATGACCGTATTGAACCAAATTTCAGACAAACATCACATGATGTGGAAGTTGATGACGTTTCGGTCTCACAAGCCCTTCTTCAGATCAAACACACAACTAAAGTCCGAGGTACACACGCGGCTTAACCCCTTCAGATCCGCAATATAGACGAATGACGGCCACATCGCGGATCTACTTTGCCGGGAGGCCGTCAATAGATGTCCTCCCCTCTGCACGTTCCCCGGGGGCCGCTGTGATCACCGATAAGATCTCAATGAGACTCGGAAGATCACCGATCGGAGTAAGGGGTCGATCCCGCCCTCTTACCATGTGATCAGCTCTCAGCCAATGACAACTGATCACGTGATGTAAACAGAAGATCGGTAATCGTTTTTTTATTTTCTCACGCTGACAGCGACAGGTGAAAAAAAAGCCGATCACCGGCTTCTGTGCAAGGGACATCGGTCCCGAAGAGGCACAGCCACCTCACCTGTGCCCACCAGTGCATATCAGTGCCACCTATCAGTGTCCACCAGTGGTGCCAATCAGTGCCACCTATCAGTATCCGTCAGTGCCCATGCCTGCCACCCGTCAGTGCCCATGCCTGCCAGCTATCAGTGCCACCTATTGGTGCCCTTCAGTGCCACCTATCAATGTCCATCAGTGCCCATGCCTGACAGCTATCAGTGCCACCTATTGGTGCCCTTCAGTGCCACCTATCAATGTCCATCAGTGCCCATGCCTGACAGCTATCAGTGCCACCTATTGGTGCCCTTCAGTGCCACCTATCAATGTCCATCAGTGCCCATGCCTGACAGCTATCAGTGCCACCTATTGGTGCCCTTCAGTGCCACCTATCAATGTCCATCAGTGTCCATGCCTGCTACCCGTCAGTGTCCATGCCTGCCAGCTATCAGTGCCACCTATTGGTGCCCTTCAGTGCCACCTATCAATGTCCATCAATGAAGGAGAAAAATGACCTGTTTGCAAAATTTAATAACAAAATATAAAACAGTTTTGTACTTTTTTTTAAAAAGACCAAATTTTTAACAAAAAATAAAAAACCGAGAGGTGATCAAATACCACCAAAAGAAAACTCTATTTGTGGGGGGAACAAAAATGATTCAAATGTCATATGGGTACAGTGTAGCATGACCGCGCAATTGTCATTCTGTGAAAGCTGAAAATTGGTCTGGGCAGGGGGGGGGGGGGTGTTTAAGTGCCCGGTAAGCAAGGGGTTAAATACCATAATTTTACACATTTGGAATCAATTGTGTGATTAGTAATCGATCGAATACAAATGAAATCCTTTACTTATACATCCTTATATCACAGGTGGGTAAATGGTTAGCAAGGCGTAGAACCCTCCCATATTTCAACAGAAGCCTTCAACTCATTTGATCTGTCAAAAAGAAACATGTACACAAATGTATCACTATCTGGCCATCACATCGAATGAATTATCACCTAAACAATCAAATATAAATCCAGATCAGTATTCAACCCCTTAGAGCCGGTTCACACGGGGGCGACTTGTCAGGCGACCTAGCCGCCTGACAAGTCGCCTCCCGTTCTGTACAATGGAACCGTTCTAATCGGAGCGACGCAAGTCGCTCTGACTTAGAAGAAAGGTTCCTGTACTACTTTGGGGGCGACTTGCATAGACTTCTATACAGAAGTCGTCTTGCAAGTCGCCGCGGCAGTCGTGTGCAGGTCGCCTCGGTGAAGCGACCTGCAAGTCGTGCCGCTTCTAATGTTAAACGGCTCTTAGGGGCAATGTATCAAGAAAATGAATGCAATGTACCTCTCGCTTTTTTAAAATGGGATTCTCGGGTTACCACCCCTCCTATTCTTATTAATTCCCTCCGGTAACATGAATTTTAATTGGGGAAATCGAATGTCCTTTTCTCCAAAAAATGTCTCCTTAAAGGCAACTGTATCAATTTGTCTCTGAATATTTGTGCCTCCCTATCCTATCTTTAACTTCCTGAATGGTCTCTTCTATGTAAAGTAACCCACATGGACATTTTATTGCATATATTACATATGACGATTGTCAAGTGTAATAACCTTTGAATAAAAGGATTTCATTTGTATTCAATCGGTTACTAATCACATAATTGATTCCAAATGTGTAAAATGATGGTATTTAAGCCATGTGTGCAACTCTGACTTTAGATGTGAGTTTGATCTGAAGAAGGGCTTGTGAGCCGAAACTTCATCAACTTCCACATCATGTGAGGTTTGTCTGAACTTTGGTGCAATAAAGACATTTTAACTGCAGTGATCCTCTGGGCTTTTTCTTTATATATATATATATATATAAATTTTTATATATTATATTTTCTTTATATATATATATATATATATATATATATATATATATACATAGACACACACACATTCAATCAATCCTGCACTTCCAGGTCTGGGGCTCACATGTAACATGGCGGATAGAGAGGGGCTCAGGTAAGTATTAGGGGGGAGCCATTGCATAAAGAAGGTTTTTTGTTATCTTAATGTGTAGTATGCACCTTCTGCCTTTACAACCACTTTAACCCTTTATAGCAGTCCCGCTATAAGTCACTGATCGCCATCATTACTAGTAAAAAAACAAATAATGATGATAATAATAAAAATATCTAGGGTTGTCCCGATCATTTTTTTTTTAAGCACTCGCCGATACCAATTACCGATACTTTTTTTTTTTTTTCTTTTTAACATTCAATTTTTTATTTAGTTATCGGAACATAAAATAACAAATAAAGACATTTAAGATACTTTTTTTTTTAATGTCATGTGGCAGTGGCACTAATATGCAGCACTGATGATGCGTGGACTGTGTCAGTAGTTTTTTATTTTTATTTTATTTTTTTTTAATTATTGTTTACAATTTGTTTATTTTTACAATGCTTTTTTATTGGGGGGGGTGGACGTTGTCAGTGTTTTTTATTTTATTTTTTATTATTTTTACAATTTAACCATTTTAAATATTTATTACAATTCTTTATTTTTTTTTATCAGCCCTGTTGGGGGGCTTTGGTGAGATATCAGCGGTCTTAACAGACCCCCGACATCTCCCTTTTGAGACATGGAAAGGGAATGAGGACACAGATTCCACAGTCCCTTTCTCCACAGCCTCAGCTGCACTGAGTATGAATAGAGAGTTGACAGAGGCTCCTCTCCATTCATAAACTGAAGAATCGTAAACACAGTTTACTCTGCTCAGTTATGAATGGACAGTCAGTGATCACTGACTCTGTTCATTCAGAAAAGGAAGGAGCCGGCAAATGACAAATTTACTGGCTCCTTCCTCCGCTCTCCATCCTGACAGATCTGGGGCAGGCGGGACCGGAGGATCACAGAGGGGGACACAGAGGGGGACTGGTGGAGGATATGGGGGGCAGTCAGGGGTGATCTGGTGCAGCGGTGGGGGCAGTTACAAGCACTGATCTCCCTGTACAGTGGAACCTTGGATTACGAGCATAATCCGTTCCAGAAGAATGCTCGTAATCCGAAGTACTCGCATATCAAAGCGAGTTTTCCTATTGAAGTCAATGGAAACGAAAATAATTTGTTCCGCATTGACTTCTATGGGATGCAATACCACATGCAGCCAGAGGCGGGGGCGCCGGAGAGCCTCGGAAATGGCCTAAAAGGGCCGAGCACAGTTCGGCTGACCTCAGCAAACCTCGGAAAGACTCCGTTCACGAGCTTTGCCGAGGTCAGCCGAACTGTCCTCGGGCCTTTCCGTGTATTTCCGAACGGCGCCGATCGGCGACTTTCGGCTCTGCTCGGCTCCGGCACCCCCCCCCACCTCAGGCCAAAAGCGGTACTGCACACCGCTTTGGCCTGAATCCTGCTCATTTTGTGAGACAACACTTGCAAACCGAGTTAGGATTTTCAAAAATACAGTGCTCGGTTTGCGAAATGCTCGTTAACCGCGTTACTCGCAAACTGAGGTTCCATTGTATAGATTTCAATCAAGCAGCTGAAAGCCGCAGGAGGGAGAGGAGGAGAAGCGGCTGTCAGCTGCTTTATTGAAATCTATACAGGGAGATCGGTGCTTGTAACTCCTCCCACTGCTACAAGCACTCGGGCAAATGCTCAGTATCTGTACTAGTATCAGTATCGGGACAACCCTAAAAATATCCCATAGTTTGTAGACACTATAAATTTTGCTCAAACCAATCAATATACACTTATTGGAATTTTGTTTACCAGAAACATGTGGCTGAAGACATATTGGCCTAAACTGATAAAGAAATTTGATTCTTTAAGTTTTTTCATTGTATATGTTTTATAGCAGAAAGTAAAAAATATATATATATTTTTTTTTTCCCCACAAATAGAGCTTTCTTTTGGTGGTATTTGATCACCTCTGCGGTTTTCATTTTTTGTGCTATAAACAAAAACAGACAGACAATAAAAAAAAAAAAAAAAATTATATATATATATATATAATTTTTTTTTGATTGATTGTCTGTCTGTTTTTGTTTATAGCACAAAAAATGAAAACCGCAGAGGTGATCAAATACCACCAAAAGAAAGCTCTATTTGTGGGGGTAAAAGTTATACAAACTTCATTTATGTACAGCGTTGCATGACTGCGCAATTGTCAGAGTAACGTAGTGCCGCATAGCACAAATTGGCCTGGTCATGAAGGGGGGTAAATCTTCCGGAGGTTAAGTGGATGGGATAGAACAGTTCAGTGTATCTCTTCATTTATCAGAAGGTTAAAACTTACCAAAAAAGAGTTTGAATACAGAGTGGGAAGTGTTTAATGTGGTGTGAAGTGAGTGCGGTGCGGACTCTCTCCCCTCCCCCCCCCCCCCCCCCGGGGTGTAGCGGGGTCAGGCTGACATGTATTCCTGCTCATTGTATTCCATTGTAGTCAGTGTGGAGAATATTTCTTCTCTGGTTTTCCAAACATAACTTCCTATTTTTAAAGAGCCATGACCCCTAATAATCCTGATGTCTGTGACCATATCTGTACAGCGTGACTGGAGGGGGTCCAGTGGATGGCTTGACTTGCTGAAGGCTGGGGGTGGGGGGTAAAGCCACTGGAGATGCGGGGAACAAAGCCATGGGATAGGCAGGAGGAGCCCAAAGACGCAGATGTCCATAGTGGGATCGAGAACCGGGAGGTTTCCTGCAATGCTCCTACTTTAACTCAGGATTAAAGTTACTATGACAAGTTATTTGGAGTTCACATAGAAGCCGTATCGGTACTGAGTATTGCCGATTAAAAAAAGGGTATCTGTGCATTCCTACTTCGCATGTACATTGCAGACACTCTACAAGGAAAATTGTCTTTTTATCAAAATAAAGAGACCGTAAAGGCAATTAAACCCTGATAGAGGTTCTAACCCTTCCCCCACTCTATCAAAAGAGGAATAAAACATATTAGCTGAAGTTGAACTTTAATGCTGAACTAGGTAAACGGGAACCTTGCAATGGACAATCGGCATCTACACATTAGTATGTATATATATATACAGTATATACACACAATATCATTTGTGTGTCTCATGTCTCAGCCAAAATCCCCCCACTCCTGGAAAACAAAAAAAATATTCAGCACTAATCTGCACACTCACCCGCCTAAGCAAAAATTCCTCCAGCAAACCAGATCTCTCCAAGCACAAATGGAAAAAAAAAGTCTTCCTTTCCAGCACAAATCCTCTCCCCCCCCCCCCAAAAAAAAATCCCCTCCTAGCACAAATACTCCCCCACCCCCCAAATGTTCCCTCCTAGCGTGAGCCCTTCCCTGCCTAAATCCCCCCCCCCCAACACAAATTCCCCATTCTTGCCTACCAATCCCCCCTGAGGCATAAATCCCCCCACCGATCTCAAATCCTCCTCCTGGTACAAATACCCCCCCCCCCCCCAAAAAAGAATGTCCCCTCCTAGCACAGATACCTCTCTCCACAGTTTTCCTTCCTAGCATAAGTCCACCCCTGCGCAAATCCTCCCCTCCCCCCAACACAAAGCCGAAATTTCTCCCCTTCAACTCACCCACAACCCCCCAATGAGACAGACATCCTCTATCCCTGAGGAGCTTTGATATAAATCTCTTTGATTTGCTGTATATGAGGAATGGTGGTGGAAGGTCTCCTGGATTTCTCATTCATTTTCTGAGTGTCTGTTTTTGTTTCCACAGCGAGAGGAGAAGCAGCTGGAGAGCAGCCTGGATACCCTCATTGGTCAGGTTTCCGATATAAAGAATGCCTTGGTGGCCTTCATTCATAGGCTGGAGAACGAGTACGAGCGCCTGACCTGGTGAGCAGCAATATACAATCACTGAGTACAAGTCTTCTCTTCCTCAGTAATAAGACGCAGGGCATTGGATTCAAATCATCAAAATGTGGGGGGTTTTTTTTGTTTGTTTGTTTTTTGTGATTCCACACGCTCTTTCAGTTGGCCATTGGACTGCTGATCTGGTACAGCCCCCCCCCCCCCCCGGCTAACTGAAGAGGGGCACACAGCAGGATGACAACACTGCTGCAAATTGTGAGGCAGTAACTTACAGGGGTCAGCAACAGGAAGTGCTGATAATGACAGGATCTTCAGGAAAGAAAGTTTGCCACAGAGGGAAGAAAAAAAAAACAATATTTGCTTAGAGCCCTTTCACACTGGGGCGGGGGGCGGCGTCGGCAGTAAAACGCCGCTATTATTAGCAGTGTTTTACCGTCGGTATGCGGCCACTAGCGGGGCGGTTTTACCCCCCGCTAGCGGCCGAGAAAGGGTTAAATACCACCGCAAAGCACCTCTGCAGAGGCGCTTTGCCGGCGGTATAGCCGCGCCCTCCCATTGATTTCAATGGGCAGGAGCGGTAAAGGAGCGGTATACACACCGCTCCTTCACCGCTCCGAAGATGCTGCTAGCAGGACTTTTTTACCGTCCAGCCAGTGCATCGCTCCAGTGTGGAAGCCCCGAGGGCTTTCGCACTGGAATGCAAGCAGCGGCACTTTCAGGTCGGTTTGCAGGCGCTATTATTAGCGCAATGGCGCCTGCAAACCGCCCCAGTGTGAAAGGGCTCGTAAAGTAGAACTTTAGTCAGAAAATAAAATCCTGCCAGATGACTTCAGGCTGACCCCTTTTTCAGATATAGATATGCAAAACAATACAAATAAGTGCCTATAATGTTTAAAATCCAGTAATACTCTGCCTCACCCTGTTCTGCACATGCTCAGTTGCTCTCTATTTTTAGGCACTGACAAATTTGTAGAGGCCGATCTGCTGACAGCCTTAAAGCAGAATAAAACCCTCCTATCCTTTACAGCCAAGGAAGCTGCTTCTGTTTGATCTGCAACTACCATGGTGCTGGACATGTGATCAGTTATGACACCAGCCATTTGATGGTTTGACAGTTTGGTTGAGGACACAAGCCATTGTGACAGTTGTCAATCCCGGCATTCCAGGAATGTAACTGTTTTTTTTGACCGGTTTAGTTCTGCTTTATGATTACTGCTGCTCGGGCTCTGGGCTTCAGCAAAATGGCCGCCTCCAGCAAGAAAAAAAGGAGCAATGCTGGAGGCAATTTACAACACACACTCATTTTGGTAGCATAAATATTAAAGTGGAACTTTAGTCAAAAAATTCATTCCTTAAAGCGGAATTAAACCCTCCTATTCTTTACAGCCAAGAAAGCTGCTTCTGTTTGATCTGCAACTGCCATGATGCTGCACATGTGATCAGTTAGGACACCGGCCATTTGGTGGTTTGACAGTTTGGTTGAGGGCACAATCAAAGCAAACAGTTTTTTTGAAACTGGCAAATTGATGGGTTTAGTCTCCGTTTATGACTTTCAGGGGCTCTGGGCTTCAGAAAAATGGCAGCTTCCAGCAAGAAGAAACAGGAGCCATGCTGGAAGCAATTTACAGCACACACTCATTTTGGTACCATAATTATTAAAGTGGTTGTTAAGCCACTCTAACGTGTACGCACCATCAGCACTGTCGCCTATTGTAGTGTAGTGTAGTGATTTATAAAAATAAAATAAAAAATGCTGTAAATACCTAATTTCATAGCCGAGATCCGTGATCACATGACCGGCCAGCTCTCTCCTTTCCTCCTCTGACAGATGCAGTGGGAGGGACCAAGATTACCCTGCTGACGTCAGTCAGGAGAGGAGCAGAGAGCCGGCCGGTCATGTGATCACAGATCACCGCTTTTAAATGAGGTATTTACAGCATTTTTTTTTTTATAAAACGCACACAGAGAGAGACACTACAAAAAGAGACAGCGCTGATGGTGCATACATGTTACAGTTATGCAAGCAGCAGGGGGGGGGGTATGTCACGAGCTGACAGGCAGGGAGGGGAGGGGGAGGAGAACACAGGAGCAGAGAGAAGACAGATAGCAGAGCTGCAGATGACGGAGGTACATAAACTGACCACGGTGTCAGGGCTTAGCAGCCATGATTACCGTGGTCAGTTTACATAGGGGAGGGCAGAAACTGTTGGGATCAGCCAGGTTTTTTTAGGTGTTACAGGGGGCCAAATGACACCACACAAGCACTGTGTCATATAAAATGCTTTAAATGAGCAGGATCCATTTTTTTTTTTGGGTGAACAAACGCTTCACCTTAGGTTCACACAGCGTGATTCCAGCATTGCATCTCTCCCATCTCTCTCCAGAGGCCCTCCTCTTTAACCACTTGCCGACCAGCCGCCGCAGTTTTACTGTGGCAGAATGGCACAGGTGGGCGAAACGACTTTATGTAACGACGCTTCGCCCTGTGGCCACTAGGGGCACGCCCGCTGCTCACCCCCGGAACTGATGTGAGTGCCCGGCAGTCGCGATCACCGCCGGGCTCCTGCGATCACTGGTGACACAGAGAACTGGGATCTGTGTGTGTGAACACACAGTTTCCGGTTCTCTGAGGGGAGAAGAGACAGATCGTGTGTTCATACAAAGTATGAACAGCGATCTGTCATCTCCCCTAGAAAGTCCCTCCTCCCCTTCAGTTAGAACACAGAGAGGGAACACAGTTAACCCCCTTGATCGCCCCCTAGAGTTAATCCCTTCCCTGCCAGTGACATTTTTACAGTAATCAGTGCATTTTTTATAGCACGGATCGCTGTATAAATGCCAATGGTCCCAAAAATGTGTCAAAAGTGTCCACCATAATGTCGCAGTCCCGATAAAAATCGCAGATCGCCGCCATTACTAATAAAAAAAGAATAATAATAATAAAAATGCTATAAATCTGTCCCCTATTTTGTAGACGCTATAACTTTTGCGCAAACCAAAAAATATACGCTTATTGCTATTTTTATTACCAAAAATATGTAAAAGAATACGTATCGACCTAAACTGAGAAAAAATTTGGGTTTTTGTTTTTAAAAATGGGGATATTTATTAGAGCGAAAAGTACAAAATATTGTGGGTTTTTTTTCAAAATTGTCACTCTTTTTTTGTTTATAGCACAAAAAATAAAAACCACAGAAGTGATCAAATACCACCAGAAGAAAGTTCTATTTGTGGGGGAAAAAAGGACGTCAATTTTGTTTGGGTACAATGCCGCATGACCGCGCAATTGTTAGTTAAAGCAACGCAGTGCCGAATCGCAAAAAAATGGCCCGGTCATGCAGCAGCCAAATCTTCCAGGGCTGAAGCGGTTAAGTTTGCCCACCCCTGCCCTAGAGAATAAAATAGTGGCAGTTCCAAATTTTTCATTTCACAAAATATTACTGCCAAATTTTAGTAAAAAATATACTAAAGTTAATTTTAGGGCACACAAACGCAATAAATTACCCCATTTTTAGTAAAACATAAAATCGATATAAAAATAGTAAATAGATACACAGCCTGTCAATCCTTAAATTTACATGCCCCCCATGAAATGGGTCCAAACTTCAGTACCCTATTTTCCATAGGTGACACTTTTTAAAGCCCCTACAGGCCATCAGTTAAGGTCACGAAGGAGTTCTGGTGTGGGAAATATTGCTCTCACTCCGGCGTCTGTGGCAATTTGTAACGTGTGTCGCAATCATTGTTTTCATGTGTAGGCGCCCCCGACGCGTGTGTTTATGTTTGTACGTCTGTGTATATACAGGAGTGTAGCATTCTTGGGAGGCCAGTCTGGTTCCCTCCCACTCTCCAAAGACACGCTGGTAAGTATGGCGCAGTCATGGAGAAAAATTTACATGAAAAGCATGTCCTAGGAAGAATTCTTTGGGTCCCCTGCAGTCGGAGTAGGAAGAGGAAGCTGTTTTGATGTCGCCAGACCTGCTAGAAGCCTGCAGGACAACGTCTTGTATAGGGTTAAATGCCCAGCGTTCACTTTAATTCTCCAGCATCTACCAGAAGCTGAAATCTTTTGGGACTGACCCTTTAATTATTAGTCATTACGGTAATGAAGGTCATGGTGCTTCCTGCTCTGGGCTGTGTATGACAGATGTGCTTTCATTACCCCCTCAGGTATCTGACTTCCAGTTAACATACACTCCCTAATTACCCTTTATGAATAATACAACATTGTACAGGGGGGGGGGGGGTTGGGTTTCAGACCTATTGTAGAGGCTTCATCCATGTTTAATTATACAAATGACACCTTGCTTTTTTTCATTGTCCATCTTTCACACATCTCAGTTGCTCTCTCGGTGTCCTCTACCTATTATGTGGTCCATAACCTCTTGATTGATCATTTGTTTCCCAGTTACCTTTTGTTTTACCTTCATCATTGTCAGCATAATAAAATGAATATTACAGTCAAATCTTAGAATTAAAGCTAGACACCAGGCAAACAGATAAATACACAGATCTGTGTGTTTTTATATACAGTATGTGTGTGTGTATAATAGAGGTTTCACCTGCTAAAAGATTTTTATTTCTGTCCATTCAGTTCTGAGATCTACACAGCCCTGCCAGACAGCAACCACCTCCAGTCTGGTAATGGATTTATGGTGGGGTTACCCCCTCCCCTCTTCTCCCTCCTCCTCCTCTCCATCTCTTCTTCTCACTCTCCTCTTCCTCTTCTCTCCCTCTTCTCTCCCTCTCCTCTTCCTCTTCTCTCCCTCTCCTCTTCCTTTTCTCTCCCTCTCCTCTTCCTTTCCTTTCCCTCTCCTCCTTTCCCTTTCCTCTCTTCTCCCTCTCCTCTCCTCCTTCTCCTTCTCCTCCTTCTCCTTCTCCCTCTCCTCTCCATCTTCTTCCTTTCCATTTCCCTTTCCTCTCCTTTCCGTTTTTCCTTTCCTCTCCCTTTTTCCTTTCCTTTCCTCTCCCTTTTTCCTTTCCTCTCCCTTTTTCCTTTCCTCTCCCTTTTTCCTTTCCTTTCCTCTCCCTTTTTCCTTTCCTTTCCTCTCCCTTTTTCCTTTCCTTTCCTCTCCCTTTTTCCTTTCCTTTCCTCTCCCTTTTCTCCTCCTCCTCTCCTCTCCCTTTTCTCCTCCTCCTCTCCTCTCCCTTTTCTCCTCCTCCTCTCCTCTCCCTTTTCTCCTCCTCCTCTCCTCTCCCTTTTCTCCTCCTCCTCTCCTCTCCCTTTTCTCCTCCTCCTCTCCTCTCCCTTTTCTCCTCCTCCTCTCCTCTCCTTTTTCTCCTCCTCCTCTCCTCTCCCTTTTTTCCTCCTCCTCTTCCTTTCCTCATCCTCCTCTCCCCTTCCTTTTTTCCTCTCTCCCCTCTTCCTCTTCCTTTTCTTTTCTTCATGTCCTCTCCTCTCCTCTTCTCCCTCGCCTCCCCCTTTTTCTTTTCCCCTCGCCTCCCCCCTTTTTCTTCTCCCTCGCCTCCCCCTTTTTCTTCTCCCTCGCCTCCCCCTTTTCTTCTCCCTCGCCTCCCCTTTTCTTCTCCCTCGCCTCCCCCTTTTTCTTCTCCCTCGCCTCTTCCTTGTTAGCGCCTCTGATCCTGCAAACCTTACTGACTCCCAGTCTTGCCCCTCCCCAAATCTGTATGCTGCTATATAGGGAAAAAGAAGCTGGCGTTCTACTTTAACTATACTATACCTAAACTATGATGTTCCTTCCTGCTACCTATCCTGCCTAACCGGTATAATAAAAATCTGCTTATTTACATTTAGTACACTCAGGTCCAATCCGGCTCCCCTGTGTCAGTAAGTGGCGGCTGTAGGGGAGAGGAGAGAGCGCCAACACCTGCTGGGCCATGCCCACCAATGGGTGATGTCACGACTCCCAGCCTTTATCCAGCACACCCTCCTCTCCCCTGCAGCCGCTGCTCACCGACACAGGGATCACGTGACCAGACCAGAGCAAGCTTAAAATAGGTAGGTATTCAGATCTTTTGTACAGAGGGTAGGGAGAGGAAACATTTTAGGAATAGTTAGTGCTAGGCTGTGATTCCACTTTGAAATGTTCCTGATTTTTCACTTGCCTATCAATCTAGGTAGTCCCTCAAGTCAGGTTAGTTCTATGCCAGCCGTTCTCAGATTTAACTAAAGATAACAGATTTCTATACATCAGTGAATTGTAATTAGTAGACCCAGGTCTTCCGGAATTTTCCTTCTTGATGTGGGAGGGGGGAATGAGGTCTTCCAAACCTAACAATGTTGTTGACTGCAGCGACCCAATGAGCCATGGTGGGAGGTGCGGGAACTCTGAATTTGTTTTTGTTTTTTTATAGAAGATAGTTGGGTTGAGCCCTATATATCTATCTGGAGTTTGCGCATAACCTATTAGCGAAATCACATAACCTTTGTCAGAATTGGATGCAAGCTTTTACAAACTTTGTGGCCTTTTGGCTAAAATCAAGTCTGGACTCTTATTTTCGAGAACGCCGGTGTCCTCTTGTACAGGAAGGGGGGGGGGTGTCGCTGGTTAGTATTTCCTGATGTAATCGGGTATGTACGGTGAATTTTTTCCACCCAGACTCTGGCCTGTTGCACCAGTTGCTTGTCTCCGGTTGTAGGCAGGACTTTAATGCCTTTCTGGTGGGAATGGGGATGCATTTGTCTGGCCAGGGGCTGAGAAAAGCCTGTGGTGCCCATGGAGTGGTATTCCCGAGGTACCAGAAAAACACACTTTGAGGTATCTGAGTTTTTAGTAGGGCACCTTGGGCACAGGACTCTTGCACACTTTGTTCTTCACCTGCCCCCTGGGCTGGGACCAGAGGAATCTTCACGCTGGCTGGAAGGCCAGGCATTGCCTTGCACTTTGGTACTCTAAAGCACTTATTCTTTTTATAATTTTTGCACATAGCACTTTACTCACTCCTAATAAGTATGATGTAGCTCCGCAGACTTGCCCTAAAAGTTTAGGACAATGTGGTCTTATGGTCGTCGTCCCCCCCCCCCCCCCCCCCTCCCATGAGATCTCCCTTTGGAGGAGCCATACCTATTACTTGGGTGAACCTTCCCTCAGCAGGTCTCCCAAAGAATGGAGTCCACAAACTTTTGGTTGGATGGAACGAGTACTCTGTCCCAGTCAGAAGTCTTGCACCCCGAGGAATCAGAGCCAGGGTCTTCTCTCTGCGTAGGACCCTGCACACTTTTTTTTTTTGTGCTCACTTTCTTTATTGTACTTGGTGTTTAGTTTTGTGTGTGTGCACCACACCGTAGAGCTTATTAAAGAGGAGCTACAGTCTTCATAAAGAATTTTAATTAACCATATGTTTGTTCTTCGTAATTTTCACTCTTCCTACATTGGGTACTATTAATACTAATGGTATGTCAAATATTTAAAGTGGTTCTGAAGGCTCCACTGACATTGGCTCCGGCTGCTGGCAGTCTCAGCCAAGTGAGCAAATTAGGGCAATGTAAACATCCCTTGTAATAGAAAAAAAGCATGACAGGACCTCTTAAATGTGAGATCTGGGGACAAAAAGACCTCAGATCTCATATTTACACCTAAAGGGGTTGTAAACCTTCGTGTTTTTTTCACCTTATTGCATCCTATGCATTAAGATGAAAAAACACCTGTCAGTCACCGGACCCCCAGCCCACACTGTTTTACTTACCTTCATCTCTTCGGGGACGCGCTGTCCCTCTCTCCACAGGGTCCCGACTCTTGATTTGGATAGATTGATAGCAGCACAGCCATTGGCTCCCACTGCTGTCAATCAAATCCAATGACACCGGGGGGCGGGGCCAAGTCCGGCATTTGTGTTTGCGGACGCAAATGCTGGACTCGGGAGCGCGCCCACAAGGTGACCCCCTCGGGAGATCGCTTCTCCTAGGGGGTTATCTGATGCGGGGAGGAGCCGAGAGAGCCGCCGGGGGACCCCAGAAGACGAGGTTCGGGGCCACTCTGTGCAAAACGAGCTGCACAGTGGAGGCAAGTATGATATATTGTTATTTAAAAAAAAAAAAAAACATCCTTTACAATCACTTTCAATGCAATTTAAAAAAAAACACAGGCAAAGTATAATGGTGGCGGCCGGTCCGCATGTGGTTTAAAGTTCATCGAAGAAAGATGGAGCATGTGGTTTGTGTGTTTATAGCAGAGGAGAAGTGATGATGTTGGGGTTGCAGCACCAGAGAAACCAGAGCTCACAATAACACAACAAATTACTTTTATTGCATAAATGTTTCACACCCAGAAAACATAAAGTGGATGTAAACCCAATGTCATCCTTTCTAAACTACTGCCATAGGGGTTATCTATAAGGATATACATGTCTCCTGCATGTATCTTTACCTGTCAAATGTCTCCCCTCTGTCTGTTATGAGACCCGAAAAAACTGCAGATTCTGTGGGTGGGTCTGTTGTGCAGGGAGGGGGGGTGATGTGCAGGGAGGGGGGGGTGATGTGCAGGGAGGGGGCTGCGATGTGCAGGGAGGGGGCTGCGATGTGCAGGGAGGGGGCTGCGATGTGCAGGGAGGGGGCTGCGATGTGCAGGGAGGGGGCTGTGATGTGCAGGGAGGGGGGCTGCGATGTGCAGGGAGGGGGTTGCGATGTGCAGGGAGGGGGGTTGCGATGTGCAGGAAGGAGGGCTGTGATGTGCAGGGAGGGGGGCTGCGATGTGCAGGGAGGGGGGCTGCGATGTGCAGTGAGAGGGCTGCGATGTGCAGTGAGAGTGCTGCGATGTGCAGGGGGGGGTGATGTGCAGGGAGGGGGCGGTGATGTGCAGGGAGGGGGCGGTGATGTGCAGGGAGGGGGCTGTGATGTGCAGGGGGGGGGGTGATGTGCAGGGAGGGGGCTGTGATGTGCAGGGAGGGGGCTGTGATGTGCAGGGAGGGGAGGGGTGATGTGCAGGGAGGGGGGCTGCGATGTGCAGGGAGGGGGTTGCGATGTGCAGGGAGAGGGCTGTGATGGGCAGGGAGGGGGCTGTGATGTGCAAGCAGGGGTCTTGGATGTGCAAGGAGGGGGCTGCGATGTGCAAGGAGGGGGCTGCGATGTGCAGGGAGGGGGGCTGCGATGTGCAGGGAGGGGGGCTGCGATGTGCAGGGAGGGGGGCTGCGATGTGCAGGGAGGGGGGCTGCGATGTGCAGGGAGGGGGCTGTGATGTGCAGGGAGGGGGGCTGTGATGTGCAGGGAGGGGGGCTGTGATGTGCAGGGAGGGGGGCTGTGATGTGCAGGGGGGGGGGTGATGTGCAGGGAGGGGGCGGTGATGTGCAGGGAGGGGGTGGTGATGTGCAGGGAGGGGGCGGTGATGTGCAGGGAGGGGGCTGTGATGTGCAGGGAGGGGGGGGTGATGTGCAGGGAGGGGGGGGGGGTGATGTGCAGGGAGGGGGCTGTGATGTGCAAGGAGGGGGCTGCAATGTGCAGGGAGGGGGGCTGCGATGTGCAGGGAGGGGGGCTGCGATGTGCAGGGAGGGGGTTGCGATGTGCAAGGAGGGGGCTGCAATGTGCAGGGAGGGGGGCTGCGATGTGCAGGGAGGGGGCTGCGATGTGCAGGGAGGGGGCTGCGATAGGGAATTGCTTTTCTTGAAAAATTCAAATTTCAGAAGCACTTTGCAAGTCAATAGAATAAAAAACATTTTGGGAAAGAAAAACACTGCAAATAAGCATTTTAAAATCCTTTATTTTTCTGTGCTTTTACCTGAAACTTCTGAGTGGGTGACGGGGTCGCTTTAAAGTGGGGCTGCCCATGCAGGATGAAGGAACAGGTTGACTACTGCAGAGCTTTACAGATACATATAATTACTCTTTGCCCCCAAGCATACATAAAGCTGTTACTGGCCAGCTTGGCCTGGTCAAATGCTTTCCAGATCCTGATGCTAGACCTATACTGAGCCATGGGTTAATATAGATAGGCGGTGCTCCTCGCACACAACCCCTCCTTTGAATACCTATGTGTACCCAGCTAATTTTTTTTTTTTCACAGCCATTTTTGGAATTCCCACCATCTTAATATCATTCCGCCTCCCTTCCATTTCTTCATAACCTCTCCATACGCTCTTTTCATGGCTTCATAAGAAGCACCTTCAGGATTCCTCTTGCAGGCCGTCCACAATTTAGTTTTCTCCTATTATCTCTTCGTAGGCCGTCCGTGTTGGACAATTTTGCGCTACTCTCCGGGCAACTGAGCACGCTCAATAAAGTGCTTAAAAATGAAAAGATGCCACTGCTGAAAAACCAGGTTATCATCCCACTTCTGCTAACACCAGACCGCGATGAGGAGATCATGGTGAGTACGGATCCCTCTGTGTTCTCACAAGTCGGATCTGCATCTATGAACAGAGTAAGGCCTTGCACACGCAGACCTACTATAGTGTACGCCTGTGTCAGAGCTGTGGTTGCCCTCACAGGGATGCTCAGGTTTTCTATGCATCCTTGTGCAGGGAGACCCATTCATTGGAATTGGGACGCAGCGGCTGCACAGACACAGCCAATGCTCCCAATGTGATAGCCATGTGGGCATCAAACCTGCACCCACCCCAGCAGAGTTGTCAGATCGGGAGCAGCGGCTGTGTTCATGCATCTGCTGTATCTCTATTGAAATGAATGGGTCTCTCTACACAGGGATGCTTGGAGTACCTGTGCATCCCTGTGAGGGCAGACACAACCCTCGCATGCACTATAGTATGCCTGTATGAACGAGGCCTAAATAAAAACCAATTTTGATGTGCGCAGCGCCTGACGGAAGGAAGAGTCCCGGTTTTCAGCCATGAAGTGGTACCCGATCACCTGAGAACAAAGCCTGACCCTGAAGTGGAAGACCTGGAAAAGCAGCTGACCACAGACGCGGCCCGGATCACCCCTGAAACGGCACAGGTATAGACTGGGCTGCTCTAGTTATCCCTCATTTGTCATCTCGAGTGCCTGAACAGTCTGTCTTCCTTCACCCTTTGATGGCCTTTACAGTATGACAGGTGCATGCTGGGATTTCTGCTTTTTTTTTTTTTTTTTTTTTGGAGGGTCCCAAAGAGAGCAGTTGAACTAAATCATCTTTTTTTTTTTCAGAAACAAGTCCAAACTATGAACAAGCTGTGCACCAACCTGCTGGAGAAGATTATAAAGGAGGAAAGGGAATCTGATGTTGCAAGTAAGTTTTACGGGGATACTAGAAGACAAATGTCAATTAAAGGATAGGTTCACATTAAAAAAATAAAAATAAATGCACAATTTTTTTGCAGGTAAAAATTATTTTTTATTTTTTTTTTTTTTTAGAGCTTGTAAAGCATTGCACCAGTGATCAGCAGTTCATGGGTGCCGTGCAGGTCTCCTGCAGACCTGTCAGTGTATCTATGTGCCTGTACATCCCATACGGGTGAGCCGATACACTGACGGGAAGAATCCATGAATTACCACGGCTTTCCACAACACTGTATAGTTCACTGAGAACTACAAGCCGACAACCGCAAAGGATGTCCAGACTTGTAGTTCATTCACACACAGAGCTCTGTGTATAAGTGACACGGCCATGCTTATTTCAAAAACTGACAGCTAGTACGGGGAACTTCTCCCTGTTCTGCTGTCACAGGGAGGGGGGAATCGGGCATTGGTAACATGTTACTTGTTCCACCCTAAAAAATGAGTGGAACATGTTGGCAAAGGTGAACTTATCCTTTAAATGTACTTTTTTTTTTTTTCTCATAACTAAATGTAGTGTTTGCTTAGATTATATTTTCTGGTCAAAAACTGTGTACAAAAAAATTAGCATATGAAAAGTTAGTTCCACCAGAGCAGTGCTTCTCACCCTTTCTTCAGTCATGGCACCCTTTACAATTGTGAAAAATCTTGAGGAACCCAGAATGTACACAACCGCCTTGATGAAAAATTAAGTTCACATCAGAGGTCCCCCCTCTTTGTGTCAGGGGTCCCCCTTTGGTATTAGAGTCCGTCTTCACATCTGAGGGCCTCCCATCTCATCAGAGTGGCCTCTTTGCGCCAGAGGTCCCCCCTCCCTTTGCACCAGAGGTCCCCCTTTACAGTAGAGCCTCCCTTTGCGTTAGAGTACATCTTCACATCAGAGGTCCCCCCTTTTGCGTCAGATGTCCCTGTCCCCCTGGTGTCAGTGGTCTCCCTCTTTGCACTAGAGATCCCCCTTTACAGTAGAACCTCCCTTTATCCCTTTACATTAGAGTACATCTTCACATCAGAGGTCCCCCCATTTGCTTCAGATTCCCCCCCCCCCACCAAGGAATCAGAGGTCTCCCTCTTTGCTTCAGAGGTTCCCCTTTATGGTAGAACCCCACCCCCACCCCTCCTTTTGTATTAGAGACTGCCATTGAATCAGAGGGCCCCCCCCATCACATCAGAGTAGCCTCTTTATATCAAAGGTCCCCTATACATCAAAGAGGTTGCCCATCATCACAGAGTCCCCCGATCACAGAACCAGCTAATCGCATAGACCACCACACCCTCCCCCCCACCCAGTCATAGAGCCCACCCCAATCACACAGTCCCCTCTTTACATCAGATCCCTATCTTTTAGCCCCAGCAGTGCAGCAGAGGGCGGGAGATGGAGGCGGGCTTCTGTCTTTTTTCATAAATTCAGAGAGCAGCTCTGCATGCCGCCTGCCCTGGATCAGAGTTGTGTGTTGCCATGAAATGACGCAATGCATCCCCACCCTAGAGCGTTACTGGCTGCTATGGTGCTGGCGGTACACTTTTCCCACACCGTGGCAACTCATGGCACTGATCCAGGACAAACTGGGTCCCCTGCTTGTAGCAACCTGGGAAACCCAGATGGTACCCCAGGGTGCCGCAGTACCCTGGTTGAGCAATACTGCACTAGAGCCGTGTTACAAACTCTTTGCTCCCCTGCAGCGCAAACATAGCACTACACTGCACCACACTTACTACACATACACTAATCAGTCTGTCCTTCATTGCATGGTACAATGCCTTTCCTTCATTTTATCTGATCTAAATAGCTAGTGTTTGTTGGAAATATAGCTTGGAATATACAGGAAAAAGTTATTTAAATAATTCATTGCTAGCTAATAGTAATAGCAACCGCTTCTCTGAACACTTAAACCAACCCTCACAGAAAAGTATTTTTTTTTTGTTGCTTTTGTAGATCCAGTTTTCCTGAGTGATGTATAGCCAGAGCTCTGTTCATTTACCTACAGCCTTTCTGTTTTCTAGGTTTACGTCAGAATAAGCAGACCTACAACCCTGCGGACACTAGTGCCCTTGTGGCCGCCGTGGCATTTGGGAAAGGACTTTCAAACCGTCGTCCTCCAGGCCCTGGTGGCCCCATGGGTGCAGGACAAGCCGGGGCCAGCGGGATGTTACAGGGAGCTGGGTCCATGCAGCAGGGGCAAATGTCCATGCCTCCTAACCAGCAGCAGCACATGACTGGCGTACCAATGGCACAGGGTGGACAGCCAGGTATAGGCCTGCTCTGGTCAATATCTTCAGTCTTTTCCCATTTTATTGTTTCTCTTTTTAACTCTGTATATATTTTTCTTTACTTTTCAGGTAAGATGCCCAGCAGTATTAAAACTAACATTAAGTCGGCCTCAATGCATCCATATCAGCGATGAAGGGACAGATCCAGGCGCACAGAGTTTATGGAGGTCAGAGCTTCATGAACATTCTCCTCCGCTGTCATGCTGAGGACTCTTCCACTTGTACAGGAACTGGGTGCAGGAACACTGCACCGATATACCTTAATAACATTATCTGCAAAGCTGCCGGAATGCAGACTCTCTGTTCTTGAGGACAACAAGTAACATCTACAGGAGGACTTTGGGTTCAATGCTGAATAGCGCTCCATTAATTTCTTTTTGTACTTCTAGGTTGGACAGTAATAAAGATTTTTTTTCAGGGAGGCTGCAGCTTTAATATCATTTAACCCGAAGCCCTTCTACACTGATGCACTTTTGATGCATCCCCATTAGAGTTGCCCCCTCATCCCTTTAAACCCCAAACACATAGCCGATTAAGGGGGTAATTAAACTCACTTGGTGCCTTACCTGCATTAAATTAGCCTCAACTTGTGTAATTCATATGTGTTCAGGTTTAAAGGGATGAGGTGGCAACCCTAATTCCCATTGACTTTGCCTTTTGCTGCACTTTTGAAAACCTGCACAAAAGACGCAGCATGCAGGAATTTTTCAAAGCTGTGGGAATAGTTACATAGGATTTATTGGGGTGTAGAGCTGCACGATTCTGCCCAAAATGAGAATCACAATGTTTTTGCCTAGAATAAAAAGATCACGATTCTCTCACTATTCTCGCAACGTAAAATCTTTCACATTATACAAAAAAAAATGGGCTAACTTTACTGGTTATTTTTTTGTTTGTTTTTTTTAATCCAATAAAGTAATTTTTTCCAAAAAAAATTGCATTTGAAAGACTGCTGTGCAAATACAGTGTGACATAAAATATTGCAACAACCACCATTTTATTCTCTAGGGCAGGGATATGCAATTAGCGGACCTCCAGCTGTTGCAAAACCACAAGTCCCATCATGCCTCTGCCTCTGGGTGTCATGCTTGTGGCTGTCAGAGTCTTGCTATGCCTCATGGGATTTGTAGTTCTGCAACAGCTGGAGGTCTGCTAATTGCATGTTCCTGCTCTAGGGTGTCTACTAAAAAAAATATATATATATATATATATATAAAATGTATATATATTTTAACTAGAAACCAACAAATGTCAGAAAAAGGTTTACTTTTTTCACTTACACACAAAGTCTATTCCATTGACAAATTGTTACAATGTTTATACTTAAGTTCAACTGACAAAGAATATTTTGATTCTTCACAGACTGCCCAGTTTTTCTCTTCCTTTCAAGGGCTGTGGCTTCAGAAGAGCAGAGAGAATTCTTTGCATAGAAAGAATTGTGAAACACTTCAGTCAAGATCGCGATAACGATTCTTGACGATTAATTGTGCAGCTCTATTGGGGTGTCGTTTTTTTCATTTCACTTTTGTCACCCTGGAAAAGCATGGCATTCACACCTGTGTGAAAAGAGACCTAAGAACACCACAACAATAGTGATAGAGAGTCCAGAGGGATTTTTGCAGTGAATGATCATTGGAATAAGGCAGCCAGTGCCTTTCAGGGTTTGCACGCACATTTCATCATGGCTTAAATATTACTTAAAGGATAAGTTCACCTTTGGGAACATGTTACGTGTTCTACATGCTTTTAGGGTGGAACATGTAACATGTTCCCAAAGCTGCAGCCGCCGCCCACTGCACCCCCCCCCCTCCTGGTGGCGGCAGTACCCGTACTAGCTGCCACTGTTTGAAAAACAAGGCGTAGCCATGCGGGGCCCCGCCCACACGTCCGCATCATTCAGACACACGGCTCTGTGTGTCTAAATAAACTACAAGCCCCGACATCCTTAGAGGCTGTTGGCTTGTAGTTCTCAATGAACTACCATGGCGCTGTGGAGTGCTGTGGTTGTTCATTGAGTTTTCCTGTCGGGGAGTATCGGGATGTACGGGTAAAGCCCATACACTGACAGGTCTGCAGAAGACCTGCATGGCATCAGTGATCTGCTGATCGCTGGTGCAATGCTTCTCAGGCTCCTCCTTTTTTCTTTTTCTTTTTTTTTTTAAGTGATCTTATCCTTTAAGGTAAGGATGTGCTGGAACTGAAGAGAGTCCAGGGAAGGGCAACAAAGCTTTTGAAGGGATTAGAGGACCTCAATTATGAGGAAAGTCTGCAAGCATTAGACGTATTCTCTCCGGAGAAGAGACGCTTGACAGGAGATATTATAGGGATATGCAAATATCTTTCTGGTGACCCTAGCATAGGGAAAAAAAACATTACACAGAAAGGGTGAATCTCCCTAACGGGGACACAGACAGCAATAAAAACTGACAGGTGTTCTAATCCCTCTGCACTCCATCCAGAGCTAAAAAAAAAAAAAAAGTTTTCCCTTTAAGAGGAAGTAAACCCTCCTGCAAAAAAAAAACTAAAAACACACCCTGCAAGATAAAGGCATAATGAGCTAGTATGCATAGCATACTAGCTCATTATGAATTACCTACCCAAGAACGAAGCCCCCGCAGCCGTCCCTGTCTCCCCCTCAGGCCGCCGACATGTCGCACGGGGCTTGCTTCCGGGTATCACGGCTCCGGCGCTGTGATTGGCCGGAGCCGCGATGACGTGAACGGCACAGTACACGTACGTGCCATTGCTTCAGTTGGCTTAAGTGCGCATGTGCCGCATGACGTCGGCACATGCAAATACAGGGATATCTCCTAAACCGTGCAGGCTTAGGAGATATCCAGTGCAGCTACAGGTAAGCCTAATCATAGGCTTACCTGTAGTTTAAAGTGGTTGCAAAGGGTTTACAATCACTTTTAGTTATACTTTAAAAAGAAGTGTCTATACCGATTAACCACTTGCTGACCGGCTCACGCCGATATACATCGGCAGAATGGCTCTCCTGCTCAAACTGACGTACCTGTATATCAGTCTGTAAATACAGGATAGCGGGAGCGTGCCCGCGGACTCGATGTCCACCATCGGCCCACGATCGTGGCGAGAAGACGCAGAACGGGGAAACTGCCTATGTAAACAAGGCATTTTCCCATTCTGCCTATTGACTTGACAGGGATCTACTGCTCCCAGTGATCTCTGTCATGTTTCAGTGAGCCCATCCCCCCTACAGTTAGAACATGCTGAGGGAACACACTTAACCCCTTGATCGCCCCCAGTAAAAACAATAAAAAATAAATAAAAGTCCCTAAATCTATCCCGTAGTTTGTAGATGCCATAACTTTTCTGCATAGCAAACGCCTATTGTCGCTCTGTTTCTTTTTTTTTCTTTTTTTTTTTTGTTTATAGTGCAAAAAATAAAAACCGCAGAGGGGGTCAAATACCACCAAAAGAAAGATCCATTTGTGGGGAAATAAGGGACATCAACTTTGTTTGGGTACAGCATCGCACGAGCGCACAATTGTCAGTTAAAGCGACGCAGCGCTGTATCGCAAAAAATGGTCTGGTCATTAAGGGGGTAAAACCTTCCGGGGCTGAAGTGGTTACAATCCAGTAATACACTGTCTCAACCTGCTCTGCACATGCTCAGTTGTTCTCCCATTTTAGGCACTGACAAGTTTATAGAGGCTGATCTGCAGACAGCCTTAAAGCGGAAATTAATCCCTCCTATCCTTTATAGCCAAGGAAGCTGCTTCTGATTGATCTGAAACTGCCATGGTGTCTTAATGATGCCAATACACTCACACCACTGCTCTACCCATGGATGTGATGCTGATCGGCTTAGCGATTCACAGTACAGAGCCCTGTGTTTACAAGCAGCACAGGGCTACTGTACATGGAGTAGCAAAAGGAATAATGTCTACAAACTATGTGATATATACTGGAATTTTTATTTATTTTGATGCTAGTAATGGCGGCGACCATCGACTTATAGCGGAACTGCGATAGTATGGTGAGCAATCTGACACTTTGCCGGGACCAGTGACGCTTATACAGTGATCAGTGCTAATTAGGGATGAGCTTCGTGTTCGAGTCGAACCCATGTTCGACTCGAACATCGGCTGTTCGGTCGTTCGCCGAATTGCGAACGATATGGGCCGTTCGCGCCAAATTCGTGTGGCGCGTCACGGCCCATAATTCACTGCGGCATCGCAGTGCATTGCTGGCTGATGATTGGCCAAGCATGCACTATGACCCGCATGCTTGGCCAATCACAGCGCCGTCAGTAGAGAGAGCTGTAATTGGCCAAAGCCAGGGTGGCTTTGGCCAATTATGGCTCAGGGGATTTAGTACACACCCCACACTATATAAGGCCGCCTGCACGGCGGCCCTGTGTAGTGTGTGTTCCGGTGTGCTGAGAGATAGAGAGAGAGAGAGAGACAGTGTCATTTGATTTGAGTTAGATAGATTAGGCAGAACAGTCAGTCAGTTAGCTGCACTTACAGTGTATTGTGTATATATATGCATCCCAGGTGTTGCATATATATATATACACTGTATTCAGTTTAGCTAGATCCGTTCCTGTTATCTTCTATCTAGACTATTTACATTTAGTGCAGTGTGTCCTGCTCACAGTGTTCAGCTAGATCCGTTCCTGCTATTTACATTCAGTGCAGTGCGTCCTGCTCACAGTGTTCAGCTAGATCCGTTCCTGGTATTTACATTTAGTGCAGTGCGTCCTGCTCACAGTGTTCAGCTAGATCCGTTCCTGCTATTTACATTCAGTGCAGTGCGTCCTGCTCACAGTGTTCAGCTAGATCCGTTCCTGGTATTTACATTTAGTGCAGTGCGTCCTGCTCACAGTGTTCAGCTAGATCCGTTCCTGCTATTTACATTCAGTGCAGTGCGTCCTGCTCACAGTGTTCAGCTAGATCCGTTCCTGCTATTTACATTCAGTGCAGTGCGTCCTGCTCACAGTGTTCAGCTAGATCCGTTCCTGGTATTTACATTTAGTGCAGTGCGTCCTGCTCACAGTGTTCAGCTAGATCCGTTCCTGCTATTTACATTCAGTGCAGTGCGTCCTGCTCACAGTGTTCAGCTAGATCCGTTCCTGGTATTTACATTTAGTGCAGTGCGTCCTGCTCACAGTGTTCAGCTAGATCCGTTCCTGCTATTTACATTCAGTGCAGTGCGTCCTGCTCACAGTGTTCAGCTAGATCCGTTCCTGCTATTTACATTCAGTGCAGTGCGTCCTGCTCACAGTGTTCAGCTAGATCCGTTCCTGGTATTTACATTTAGTGCAGTGCGTCCTGCTCACAGTGTTCAGCTACATCCGTTCCTGCTATTTACATTTAGTGCAGTACGTCCTGCTCACAGTGTTCAGCTAGATCCGTTCCTGTTATCTTCCTACTGACAGGCAGGCTTGTCTGGTTACAGTATATAAAGCTACCTTAAGAAAATTACAGGTGTTCTTTTTGATCCTATTAGTACCACGGTCAGGCAGCTAGACTATTTACATTTAGTACAGTGTGTCCTGCTCACAGTGTTCAGCTAGATCCGTTCCTGTTATCTTCCTACTGACAGGCAGGCTTGTCTGGTTACAGTATATAAAGCTACCTTAAGAAAATTACAGGTGTTCTTTTTGATCCTATTAGTACCACGGTCAGGCAGCTAGACTATTTACATTTAGTACAGTGCGTCCTGCTCACAGTGTTCAGCTAGATCCGTTCCTGTTATCTTCCTACTGACAGGCAGGCTTGTCTGGTTACAGTATATAAAGCTACCTGAAGAAAATTACAGGTGTTCTTTTTGATCCTATTAGTACCACGGTCAGGCAGCTAGACTATTTACATTTAGTACAGTGTGTCCTGCTCACAGTGTTCAGCTAGATCCGTTCCTGTTATCTTCCTACTGACAGGCAGGCTTGTCTGGTTACAGTATATAAAGCTACCTTAAGAAAATTACAGGTGTTCTTTTTGATCCTATTAGTACCACGGTCAGGCAGCTAGACTATTTACATTTAGTACAGTGCGTCCTGCTCACAGTGTTCAGCTAGATCCGTTCCTGTTATCTTCCTACTGACAGGCAGGCTTGTCTGGTTACAGTATATAAAGCTACCTGAAGAAAATTACAGGTGTTCTTTTTGATCCTATTAGTACCACGGTCAGGCAGCTAGACTATTTACATTTAGTACAGTGTGTCGTGCTCACAGTGTTCAGCTAGATCCGTTCCTGTTATCTTCCTACTGACAGGCAGGCTTGTCTGGTTACAGTATATAAAGCTACCTTAAGAAAATTACAGGTGTTCTTTTTGATCCTATTAGTACCACGGTCAGGCAGCTAGACTATTTACATTTAGTACAGTGCGTCCTGCTCACAGTGTTCAGCTAGATCCGTTCTTGCTATTTACATTCAGTGCAGTGCGTCCTGCTCACAGTGTTCAGCTAGATCCGTTCCTGGTATTTACATTTAGTGCAGTGCGTCCTGCTCACAGTGTTCAGCTAGATCCGTTCCTGCTATTTACATTCAGTGCAGTGCGTCCTGCTCACAGTGTTCAGCTAGATCCGTTCCTGCTATATACATTTAGTGCAGTACGTCCTGCTCACAGTGTTCAGCTAGATCCGTTCCTGTTATCTTCCTACTGACAGGCAGGCTTGTCTGGTTACAGTATATAAAGCTACCTTAAGAAAATTACAGGTGTTCTTTTTGATCCTATTAGTACCACGGTCAGGCAGCTAGACTATTTACATTTAGTACAGTGCGTCCTGCTCACAGTGTTCAGCTAGATCCGTTCCTGTTATCTTCCTACTGAAAGGCAGGCTTGTCTGGTTACAGTATATAAAGCTACCTTAAGAAAATTACAGGTGTTCTATCCCAGCTTAGTGCAGCTACAGGCCATTAGTATGTCTGGAAGGCCAAGAAGGAGAGGCAGACAGTCACAAGCCAATAAGAGAGGGCAAGCAGGCTCTGTGTCTAGTGCTGGTCGTGGAGACGGTGCATCCTCATCAGCACGTGGCCATGGGACACGCTTGGCCTTTTTTTCGGCAGCTGGCCGTGTTGAGCCGCAACATGCGGAAGACTTGGTCGAGTGGATGACCAAGCCGTCCTCATCCTCCTCATCCTCTCTCACCCATGCCCAGGGTGCTTTGTCTGGCAAAGCAGCGGCCTCTTCCCTCAGCTCAATGTCATCAGTGACTCCTTCCCTAGCTCCACCATGTCCTCATGAGGATTCCCTCGAACTGTTTGACCACAGTGTTGGGTACATGCTCCAGGAGGATGCCCAGCGTTTGGAAGGCTCTGATGATGATACTGAGCTCAATGAAGGCAGTAACATGAGCACGGACAGAGGGGGTGCCCAAGAAGGACAGCAATCTGGCAGTCATGCTCCCCCTGCTGCAGCATACTGCCAGGTTTGCTCCAGTGATGAGGAGGGAGGGGATGATGAGGTCACTGACTCAACGTGGGTGCCTGATAGGAGAGAGGAGGAGGAGGAGGAGGAGGAGGAGGTGGCACATCACCAACTAGGCAGGATGCCCTCCAGGGGCCAGCCTAAGGGCAGCACATTGACTGCATCACACCCCAAAGCTCCACATGTGCAGGGCGCTGCAGTCTCTGCGCGTTATTCAAAAAGTTCTTTGGTGTGGGCCTTTTTTGAGACGAGTGCATCAGATCGCACCGCTGCTATTTGCAACATATGTCTCAAGCGTATCTCGCGTGGCCAAAACATCTCCCGCTTGGGTACCACATGCTTGACCAGACATATGTTGACCTGCCATGCAGTTCGTTGGCAAGCGTATCTAAAAGACCCACACCAAAGAACAAAGACGATCTCTCCTTGCTCCTCATCAGCTGAGATTTCCAACCCCACTAGACCTTCAGTCCTCTCTGAGACCTGCAGTGAGAGGAATGAAGGTGTAGAATTAGGTGTGTCACAGCCAAGTACTTGTGGGCAATCTGCTTTTGGTACACCGACGTCAGATTGTGCCAGGCAAATTTCCCTGCCCCAGCTGCTGCACCGCCGAAAGAAGTTTGCTCCCAGCCATCCACATGCCCAGCGGTTGAATGCTAGCTTGGCAAAATTGCTAGCACTTCAACTGCTGCCTTTTCAGTTGGTAGACTCTGCCCCCTTCCGTGAGTTTGTGGAATGTGCGGTTCCTCAGTGGCAGGTACCCAAACGCCACTTTTTCTCACGGAAGGCGATTCCGGCTCTCTACCGGCATGTGGAAGGCAATGTCCATGCCTCGCTGGACAGGGCGGTCAGCGGTAAGGTGCATATTACCGCTGACTCATGGTCCAGCAGGCATGGACAGGGACGTTACTTAAGTTTCACGGCGCATTGGGTGACTCTGCTGGCAGCTGGGAAGGATGCAGGACAAGGTGCAGTAGTGTTGGAGGTTGTTCCGCCACCACGCCTCCAAAATGCTGATTGTGACACACCTCTCTCCTCCACCCCCTCCTCTTCTTCTTCCTCCATGGCCTCTTCCTCGGAACCAGCGGTGCTCCGTAGGCGTTCAAGGGGCTACGCAAGTACGCAGGCCAAAAGATGCCATGCGGTGCTTGAGCTGGTGTGCTTGGGGGACAGGAGCCACACTGGGGCAGAGGTTCTGTCAGCTCTGCAGGGGCAGGTTCAGAGGTGGTTGACGCCACGCCAACTTAAGGCAGGAATGGTGGTTTGCGACAATGGCACCAACCTCCTCTCTGCCCTCCGACAGGGACAACTGACCCATGTGCCCTGTTTGGCTCACGTCCTTAACTTGGTGGTGCAGCGGTTCTTGGGCAGGTACCCGGGCTTACAGGATGTCCTGAGGCAGGCCAGGAAAGTCTCTGTGCATTTCCGCCGGTCATATAATGCCAGTGCTCGGCTGACGGACCTCCAAAAGGAGTTTAACCTGCCCAAGAACCGCCTAATCTGTGACATGCCCACCAGGTGGAACTCGACGTTGGCCATGCTGCAGCGGCTGCACACGCAGCAGAGGGCCATCAATGAGTACCTGTGCGACTATGGCACCAGGACAGGGTCAGGGGACCTTGGTTTTTTTTCCCCACGCCAGTGGGCCATGATCAGGGATGCATGCACTGTCCTGTCACCATTCGAGGAGGCCACGAGGATGGTGAGCACTGACAGTGCATGCATCAGTGACACTGTCCCCCTTGTCCACCTGTTGGAGCACACGCTGCGTGGAATAATGGACAGGGCACTTGAGGCAGAACAGAGGCAGGAAGAGGAGGACTTCCTTAGCTCTCAAGGCCCCCTTTATCCAGACAGTGTTCCTGCGTGCCCGCCGATCACACAGGAAGAGGACGAGGAGGAGGAGGAGGAGGAGGAGGAAGATTGTGTCAGTATGGAGGTGGAGCCTGGCACTCAGCATCAGCAGTCTTTAAGGGATCAGTCCCAAGGAACACATGGACTTGTACGTGGCTGGGAGGAGGTGGCTGCGGACGTTGTTGTCCTTAGTGACCCAGAGGACTCCAGGCCGAATGCCTCAGCAAACCTACGCTGCATGGCCTCCCTGATCCTGCAAAGCCTGCGTAAGGATCCTCGTATTCGTGGTATCAAGGAGAAGGACCAATACTGGCTGGCAACCCTCCTTGATCCACGTTACAAGGGTAAGGTTGCGGACCTTATCTTGCCATCGCAGAGGGAGCAGAGGATGAAACATCTTCGGGAGGCCTTGCAGAAAGGTCTGTGCAACGCGTTCCCAGAGACTGGGAGGTTACAAACTCCTGTTTCTGGACAACGTGTTGCTGAGGCTTCGGTCAGTCAAAGAAGGAGCGGTGGAGAAGGTGGCCGTCTGACCGATGCGTTCAGACAATTTTTTGGTCCGCAGCCCCAAGGTATGATCGGTTCCAGCAACCATCGCCAGCGTCTGTTTTACATGGTGCAGGAATACCTAGGGGCAAGATCAGACTTGGACACCTTTCCCACCGAAAATCCTCTGGGTTACTGGGTCTTGAGGATGGATCACTGGCCAGAGCTTGCACAGTATGCAATTGAGCTACTGGCCTGTCCTGCATCCAGCGTTCTTTCGGAACGCACATTCAGTGCTGCTGGAGGCGTGGTAACCGATCACAGGGTGCGTCTGTCCACCGACTCGGTCGATCGGCTGACCTTCATAAAAATGAATCAGTCTTGGATCACCACCAGCTACCAAGCACCTGATGCAGATGTAACCGAATAATTTTTTTTGAAATCTCAGATCCCTTCAAAGACTGCCTATGCTGATGCTGAGTGACTATCCCTGAGTAATTATCCTTTTCCTCCTCAATCATCACGCTGATAGCTTGTAAGAACATTTTTGGTTCTGGGCGCCACCACCAGTGCCTAAGGCACAATTTTTCAGCCCCTGTTTAACAGGGGCGTGTAATTACAATTTTTGATGTAATACTTTGCAGCAGGGCTCGTTCCTGCATTCCAACTAGAGTGTCTGTGAGGGGTTGCAGTGTTGTGGCACCAGCACCAGTGCCTAAGACCCAATTTTTCAGCCCCTGTCTAACAGGGGCGTGTAATTACAATTTTTGATGCAATACTTTGCAGCAGGGCTTGTTCCTGCGTTTCAACTAGAGTGTCTGTGAGGGGTTGCAGTGTTGTGGCACCAGCACCAGTGCCTAAGACCCAATTTTTCTGCCCCTGTCTAACAGGGGCGTGTAATTACAATTTTTGATGCAATACTTTGCAGCAGGGCTCGTTCCTGCGTTCCAACTAGAGTGTCTGTGAGGGGTTGCAGTGTTGTGGCACCAGCACCAGTGCCTAAGACCCAATTTTTCAGCCCCTGTCTAACAGGGGCGTGTAATTACAATTTTTGATGCAATACTTTGCAGCAGGGCTTGTTCCTGCGTTTCAACTAGAGTGTCTGTGAGGGGTTGCAGTGTTGTGGCACCAGCACCAGTGCCTAAGACCCAATTTTTCTGCCCCTGTCTAACAGGGGCGTGTAATTACAATTTTTGATGCAATACTTTGCAGCAGGGCTCGTTCCTGCGTTCCAACTAGAGTGTCTGTGAGGGGTTGCAGTGTTGTGGCACCAGCACCAGTGCCTAAGGCCCAATTTTTCTGCCCCTGTCTAACAGGGGCGTGTAATTACAATTTTTGATGCAATACTTTGCAGCAGGGCTCGTTCCTGCGTTCCAACTAGAGTGTCTGTGAGGGGTTGCAGTGTTGTGGCACCAGCACCAGTGCCTAAGGCCTAATTTTTCAGCTCCTGTTCAACAGGGGCATGTAATTACAATTCTTGATCTAATATTTCACAGCAGGGCCCTGTGAGGGCTTACAGTGTTTTGGCCACAGCAACACCTAAGGCCCAAATTTCTGCTGAGTATATAGGGCAGGACCCTACTTTCAAACATCTAACTTACAAACGACTCCTACTTGCAAACGGAAGGAGACAACAGGAAGTGAGATGAAATCTACCCCTAAGGAAGGGAAATTCTCTCCTGTAAGAGTTAATATGGGAAAACAATTTCTCCTTTCCACTGATGCTTTCCAATCCTTGTTCCACAAAAAAACCCAAATTTTCAAAAAACATTTTTCATTGGGACAAAAAAGTGAGGTGAAATCTTCTGAAGAGGAGGAAAGACGCAAAACAAATGTCACAGGGGTGATAACCCTTCCCTATGTTTTCCAAAAAGCTTAGAAAAGATTTTTTGGCTGGAGCTAAACACATTAAAAATGTTCAAAATTACAAACAGATTCTACTTAACAACAAACCTACAGTCCCTGTCTTGTTTGCACCGCCTGAATACTGCTGTTCAGAGTATATAGGGACCTTTCCTTATTTTAATTTGGGTGCGGGGTTCCCCTTAATATCCATACAAGACCCAAAGAGCCTGGTAATGGACTGGGGGGTACCCATGCCGTTTGTCTCACTGATTTTCATCCATATTGCCATGACCCGACATGACATTAAACCCGCAAGCAGTTTTAAATGAGATTTTTTCCTTTAAAAATGACATTTGGTGCAGGGACTGTTCTAAACATGGGAAACACGCGTCACTTTACAGGCATACTATAGACACCCCCCAGGTACGATATTTAAAGGAATATTTCACTTTTTTTTTTTTTACTTTAAGCATCATTAAAATCACTGCTCCCGAAAAAACGGCCGTTTTTAAAAGTTTTTTTTGCATTGATACATGTCCCCTGGGGTAGGACCCGGGTCCCCAAACCCTTTTTAGGACAATACCATGCAAATTAGCCTTTAAAATGAGCACTTTTGATTTCGAACGTTCGAGTCCCATAGACGTCAATGGGGTTCTAACGTTCGTGCGAACTTGCGGTCCGTTCGCGGGTTCTGGTGCGAACCGAACCGGGGGGTGTTCGGCTCATCCCTAGTGCTAATACTATGCACTGTCACTGTACTAATGACACTGGCTGGGAAGGGGTTAAAAATCTAGGGGTGATCAAAGGGTTAAATGTGTACCTAACCAGTGTTTATGTGTACTGTGTGAGGTGCTTTAACTAAGGGATGTGCTGGATTGTATTCCCTGCATTGCAGGGAAACAAATGGCAGCACATCCCCACTGACAGGACAAAGCTCTGTATTGTTTACATCATGGGTGCTCAACCTGTGGCCCTCCAGCTGTTGTGGAACTACAAGTCCCATCAAGCATTGCAAGCTGCTGACAGTTATAAGCATGACTCCCAAAGGCAGAGGCATGATGGGAGTTGTGGTTCTGCAACAGCTGGAGGGCCACAGGTTGAGCACCCATGGTTTACATACACAGAGCTCTGTCCTGTCTTCCTCCTCGCCAATCAGCGGGTGCCGAACAATGGATGATCAGCTTGTACTGTGACGTGCGCACCCCCCACCACCACCACCTCCGGAAATGCAAAATCACGTATATACATTGGGGACGGAAAGTATTCAGACCTCCTTAAATTTTTCACACTCTATTATATCGCAGCCATTTGCTAAAATCATTTAATTTCATTTTTTTCCTCATTAATGTACACACAGCACCCCATATTTTACACACAGCACCCCATATTGTACACACAGCACCCCATATTTTACACACAGCACCCCATATTGTACACACAGCACCTCATATTGTACACACAGCCCCCCATATTGTACACACAGCACCCCATATTGTACACACAGCACCCCATATTGTACACACAGCTCCCCATACTGTACACACAGCACCCCATATTGTACACACTGCACCCCATATTGTACACACTGCACCCCATATTGTACACACTGCACCCCATATTGTACACACAGCACCCCATATTGTACACACAGCTCCCCATACTGTACACACAGCACCCCATATTGTACACACTGCACCCCATATTGTACACACAGCACCTCATATTGTACACACAGCTCCCCATATTGTACACACAGCACCCCATATTGACAGAAAAACACAGAATTGTTGACATTTTTGCAGATTTATTAAAAAAGAAAAACTGAAATATCACATGGTCCTAAGTATTCAGACCCTTTGCTCAGTATTTAGTAGAAGCCCCTTTTGATGAGTCTTTTTGGGAAAGATACAACAAGTTTTTCACACCTGGATTTGGGGATCCTCGGCCATTCCTCCTTGCAGATCCTCTCCAGTTCTGTCAGGTTGGAAGGTAAACGTTGGTGGACAGCCATTTTTAGGTCTCTCCAGAGATGCTCAATTGGGTTTAAGTCAGGGCTCTGGCTGGGCCATTCAAGAACAGTCACGGAGTTGTTGTGAAGCCACTCCTTCGTTATTTTAGCTGTGTGCTTAGGGTCATTGTCTTGTTGGAAGGTAAACCTTGGACCCAGTCTGAGGTCCTGAGCACTCTGGAGAAGGTTTTCCTCCAGGATATCCCTGTACTTGGCCGCATTCATCTTTCCCTCCATTGCAACCAGTCGTCCTGTCCCTGCAGCTGAAAAACACCCCCCCAGCATGATGCTGCCACCACCATGCTTCACTGTTGGGACTGTATTGGACAGGTGATGAGCAGTGCCTGGTTTTCTCCACACATACCGCTTAGAATTAAGGTCAAAAAGTTCTATCTTGGTCTCATCAGACCAGAGAATCTTAATTCTCACCATCTTGGAGTCCTTCAGGTGTTTTTTTTAGCAAACTCCATGCAAGCTTTCATGTGTCTTGCACTGAGGAGAGGCTTCCGTCGGGCCACTTTGCCATAAAGCCCCGACTGGTGGAAGGCTGCAGTGATGGTTGACTTTCTACAACTTTCTCCCATCTCTCGACTGCATCTCTGGAGCTCAGCCACAGTGATCTTTGGGTTCTTCTTTACCTCTCTCACCAAGGCTCTTCTCCCCCGATAGCTCAGTTTGGCCGGACGGCCAGCTCTAGGAAGGGTTCTGGTCGTCCCAAACATCTTCCATTTAAGGATTATGGAGGCCACTGTGCTCTTAGGAACCTTAAGTGCAGCAGAAATTTTTTTGTAACCTTGGCCAGATCTGTGCCTTGCCACAATTCTGTCTCTGAGCTCTTCAGGCAGTTCCTTTGACCTCATGATTCTCATTTGCTCTGACATGCACTGTGAGCTGTAAGGTCTTATATAGACAGGTGTGTGGCTTTCCTAACCAAGTCCAATCAGTATAATCAAAACACAGCTGGACTCAAATGAAGGAGTAGAACCATCTCAAGGATGATCAGAAGAAATGGACAGCACCTGAGTTATATATATGAGTGTCACAGCAAGGGGTCTGAATACTTAGGACCATGTGATATCTCAGTTTTTCTTTTTTAATAAAGCTGCGAAAATGTCAACAATTCTGTGTTTTTCTGTCAATATGGGGTGCTGTGTGTACAATATGGGGTGCAGTGTGTACAATATGGGGTGCAGTGTGTACAATATGGGGGGCTGTGTGTACAATATGGGGTGCTGTGTGTACATTAATGAAGAAAAAAAATGAACTTAAATGATTTTTAGCAAATGGCTGCAATTTAACAAAGAGTGAAGAATTTAAGGGGGTCTGAATACTTTCGATCCCCACTGTATATTGCACAGCTGACCCACACTGTAGCAGTAAAGCTGTCGAATAAACACACATCTTTTTTGTTCTGTATATTTAAAATAGAGCCCGTACCTCCCTAATCTTTGGAAGTGCCTATTGTATATGAAAACAGATTTTGTAATAATCTGAGAGCAAGCTCGCCTGGAGTTAAGAACGCCAAGTGTCATTTATGGAAACAGCCCAACCCTCGTTCAACGCGTGCCAAAAATAGACAAATATTCTCTGCAGGTTATAATATATACAGAATGAAATCAGTAAGACCTCATTCACAACCTACAATTGGACAGTGTGTGACCACACGTGGGAACAGCAATGGGGGATGCTGACGGCTCCTGCAACTAATTGTGACCACTCACATGTAATCGCTCTTAGGGCAATAACCTGCGAGTGATTGGCCCTGGCTGGATGACGTTCAGCACGCCTCTTTTTATTCATTGGATTTCAGTTCTTTCAATCATTGATGCTCAGCATCACTTGTGGGCGTTACCAAGGGTGGTCTGTATGCAAATTCAGCCAACCTATGAGCACCCACTGCTCCAGATTGACACCCACCTATCCACCTAACTCCTCCCATGATCCAGCCCGCTATTTGCATCATGGCTAAGAGATCTTAATAGAAGAATTGAGTACAGGGTGCTGGGATGTTTTCAGGAAGCCTTGTACAGCACCCTGCCGGCCCCTCCCACCAGCCATGATCTTCTTGCATAAAGAAGCAGAGACCCGGTGATCACATCACGGGGTCTATAATAAAAACAGAAAGGGTTTTATTTATTTTTTTTCATCAGAACGTTGATATGGGGGGGGGGGGGGCCTTGGAAAGCAAAATACAGTAAAACCTCAGATTGCGAGTAATGCGGTTTACAAGCGTTTCGCAAAACAAGCTTTTTTTTTTTTTAATCCTGACTTGTTTTGCGAGTGTTGTCTCGCAAGACAAGCAGGATTCAAGCCTAGGTGTATACCCCTATAATACACAAGCTTAATGTATTCTAGTAAAGTTAGTCCGTAAACTAAGGTCTGTTTTGTTAGTTTATAGCAGTAGTTTGTTATTTTATAAACTTACAGCAGGCCGTGGCCATCTTAAGTGTGGGCATCTGAAGCCAGACTGTATTTCTTCCTGGATCTCATCCTCGCAGATCTCGCACATGCTCAGTGCAGCACAAGCAGTGTAATAGGTCTCAGGTCAGGTTTCCATAGCAATGGCAGTTTCAGAGGAAGTTGCCGCCCCTTCCCAGAAGGCATTGCAAACAGGAAATGATGCGATGGGCCGCGGCCAGGGAGGAGGAAGTGAAAAATGAATACAGCAGATATACAGTAGGTGCTGAGAAAATTTTTTTTTTAAAAAATCCAATTTGTTTACAGTGCAGAGTTTAGTGAGGAATGCTGAAGAGTTGTAAAAGTGGGTGGAACTCCACTTTAAGTAGGCCTTGTGTGAACGAGGTCAAGGAGATGTCCTCTTCCTCCCACAAGATGCAAGCAGACAGTTGGAATAAACCAATGCACAATTCCCCAGCAATACTCTGGCCTTTTAAAAGGTGATTTTAGTTCTGCTCATAGACTCGGTCTACACTCTCCGGAGGCACGTGGCTTCCACAAGTGCATGCAACAGAGATCTCTGTTTTTAGTATACATCACAAAGAGTTCTCGTAGGCCATGTTTTCTGGATTCTACTGCAGAGTGCTGGGAAAATACAGATTTGCATCATAATAAACATGTGACTGGTTGGGATTGTCAGGGCAGGTCTCTTGTCATCTGCTTTGTCAGGCAGGCCGTGGTATGGGAGGAGGCGTGCAGACAAGTCTGTATACAGCCCATCTCTACAAGCGGCTCTGCCCTTACCTCTACAGATCTGGCTGCACCACTTGGTCACGTCTCCCAAGTCAGACAAGACAATCAGGTTTCTGCTCTCTCATTTGTGACCGGCATGTTTACCTCCTAGGGTAGATCTTCCCTTCCAAAGGATAGAAGCTAGAGGGGGGTCAATAGATTGATGACTGTCATTAAAAGTAGATCTGAAGACGAAATATGGGTGCTCAACCTGCGGCCCTCCAGCTAGTGCAGAAGTACAACTCCCATCATGCCTCTGCCTTTGGGAGTCACGCTTGTAACTGTCACCAACTTGCAATACCTCTTGGGACTTGTAGTTCTGCAACAGCTGGAGGGCCGCAGGTTGGCCACCCATATGTACTGTACCTTGGGTCACCAAAGTGTTCTAAAAAATCCTCTCTTGTGAAAAAAGAGAAATATTTGATTCCAAAAAAATTGGCAATTTTGTTTCCATGGACAACCAAGTCTTTGCCTACTCCGGAAAAACCAGGCTCTATCTTATGATGGGTTCAATCATAGAATGAATGTGTTTATGGTTAATGAGAAACTCTCTAGCCTCCTTTCTAACTCCCAAGATAAATTCATGAGACACCAATGATGGGGCATTATTCCTCCCACTGACACCAATGATGGGGCACTATTCCTCCCATTGACACCAACGATGGAGCACTATTCCTCCCATTGACACCAACGATGGAGCACTATTCCTCCCATTGACACCAACGATGGGGCACTATTCCTCCCATTGACACCAACGATGGAGCACTATTCCTCCCACTGACACCAATGATGGGGCACTATTCCTTCCACTGATACCAATGATGGGGCACTATTCCTCCCACTGACACCAACGATGGGGCACTATTCCTCCCACTGACACCAATGATGGAGCACTATTCCTCCCACTGAAACCAACGATGGGGCACTATTCCTCCCACTGATACCAATGATGGGGCAATATTCCTCCCACTGACACCAATGATGGGAGACTATTCCTCCACCTGACACCAACGATGGGACACTATTCTTCCCACTGACACCAATGATGGGGCACTATTCCTCCCACCAACACCAATGATGGGAGACTATTCCTCCACCTGACACCAACGATGGGACACTATTCTTCCCACTGACACCAATGATGGGGCACTATTCCTCCCACTGACACCAATGATGGGACACTATTCCTCCCACTGACACCAATGATGGGGCAATATTCCTCCCACTGACACCAATCATGGGGCACTATTACTCCCACTGACACCAATGATGGGGCACTATTCCTCCCACTGACACCAACGATGGGGCACTATTCCTCCCACTGACACCAATAATGGGGCACTCTTCCTCCCACCGACACCAATGATGGGGGACTATTCCTCCACCTGACACCAACGATGAGGCACTATTCTTCCCACTGACACCAATGATGGAGCACTATTCCACCCACTGACACCAATGATGGGACACTATTCCTCCCACTGAAACCAATGATGGGGCACTATTCCTCCCACTGACACCAATCATGGGGCACTATTACTCCCACTGACACCAATGATGGGGCACTATTCCTCCCACTGACACCAATGATGGGGCACTATTCTACCCACTGACACCAACGATGGGGCACTATTCTTCCCACTGACACCAACGATGGGGCACTATTTCTCCCACTGACACCAATCATGGGGCAATGTTTACTCCCATTGAAGCAAGGGCATTTTCTACTAACCCCTGTTCCATATCTTTGCATCTTGACTATATCCTTGATTACTTATACCTTTTCTTGTCTTGTAAAACCTTCATAAAAATTTCAAGGAACACATGGAAATAAGGAATATCTGCACATCGGTCTACTGTGATCATGTTGTGTGTTCTGACACGCCGTCCCTTGTAGGATCCGGTTCTGGCTCTTCTAGCGGCCATCAGGTCGGTTAGTTTTACTTCCTTTCATTATTACTGAGCTGTCACAGCCAGACATCTTCCGCCTATTATCCCCCGACTTCAGAACTGTGACTCTGGAATGTCATTGCTTGTCCCATTACCCCCCCCCCCCCCCACCCCCGTCATCGTTATCAAGTGATCCTTTGGGTGTAAGTGGATCCTGGGAGGCTAAACAAACTCCTAGCTTCATAGATCTCATTTGGGGGGCTTTAGTGGCTTATGTTGACGCTCTTCCCACCCATACTGGATGTGTACAGATGAGCACCTGCTAAAAATGTTTCTGCTTAAAGGTCTTTTTTTTTATATATATATATATATTATTTATTGAGTATTTTCATATATAACACAGGTCAATGGACCACATAAAAGAAATAAAAGAAAAAAAAAATACAAATTGATATATCAAAGCACAAAAAATATGTGCGTTCTCGCACGCAGAAGCAAACAAATACATAGGTCACATCCAGATATG
The DNA here is from genome assembly GCA_037952925.1 of Lithobates clamitans. Lineage (NCBI taxonomy): Eukaryota > Metazoa > Chordata > Amphibia > Anura > Ranidae > Lithobates > Lithobates clamitans. Next base: position 83,176 of record JBBGZY010002095.1, on the reverse strand, counting down.
TAAACAGCGTTCAAACCACACATGTGAGGTATTACTGCGATCATTAGAGCGATAATTCTAGTGTCAGGCCTCCTGTGTAATTCTAAACAGATAACCTGTAAACATTTTTAAAGCGTAGCCTTTTGAGATTTTCAAGTAGTGTAAATTGGCACCATTCCATCAGTGTGCACAATCTTAAAGTGCGACATGTTAGGTATCTATTTATTCGTTGAAACATCAACTTTCACATTATACAAAAAAAAACGGGGTAAATATTGTGTTTTTTTTTTTGCACAAATATCATGTGACATAAAAAATTGCAACCACTGCCATTTTATTCCCAAGGGCAGTGATGGCGAACCTTGGCACCCCAGATGTTTTGGAACTACATTCCCCATGATGCTCAGCTACACTGCAGTGTAGGTGATCATCATGGGAAATGTAGTTCCAAAACATCTGGAGTGCCAAGGTTCACCATCACTGGCCCTAGGGTCTTTGCTAAAAAAAAAATACAGTTAGGTCCATATATATTTGGACACAGGAACAATTTTGTATTTTTCAAGTATTTACCAAAACATATTATAGCTATAATTTATATAATGAATATGGGCTGAAAGTGCAGAATCAGCTGTCAAAAGCACCTTACTAACCATCCGAAAATCGGCAGATCATTCGTCGGATTAAATTTTACTTGTACGGGCCTTAAGTGTGCTATTTGCATTTGGAATCTATTGCTGTGAACCTACATCATGCGTTCAAAGGAGCGGTCCATGTAAGTGAAACAAGCCGTTGTAACGATTCAAAAACTAAACAAATCTATCAGAGAGATAGCAGCAACATTAGGAGTGGCCAAATCAACAGTTTGGTATATTTTGAGGAAAGAAGAACGCAACATAAAAAGGCCTGGATATCCACGGGAGACAACAGTGGTGGATGATCGCAGGATCCTCTCTATCAGGAGCGTAACTAGAAACAGCAGGGCCCCATAGCAAAATGTTGTATGGGGCCCCCCTGCAAACAGCCCCCCCCCCCCCCACAGCTGCCCTAGTGTCAATGCAGCGTGACCTGTGCCCAATACAGCGTGACCTGTGCCCCATACAGCGTGACCTGTGCCCAATACAGCCTGATCTGCCTGTGCCCCATACAGCCCCACTTATGCAGAGGAAGAGGCAAGCCACCCGGATCAGCAGAGAGCGGGATTGCCCCCTGTAATAGCTTTCATTTGAATTTCCTGTCTTCCCGGGGCTCATCGTCACATAGCCCCACCTCTTGTCCCGACACCTTTGATGACGTCACATGTCCCGCATTGGATCGGCGTTCTGTCTATCAAAGGCACCGGGCCAAAAGGTGGAGCTATGTGACGTGAGCCCCAGGAACACTGGAAGTTCTAATGAAAGCTATTACATCGGGCAATTCAGCTCTCTGCTGATACGGACAGCTCGCCTCTTCCTTTCCTCTCTCTTCCCCTGGCTGGGAGACTGTGCCGGCGGTGCTCTTATCCTCACCGGGCCCCACTTGGCTGCGGGCCCCATAGCGCCCGCATGGGTCGCTATGGTGGTAGTTACGCCCCTGCTCTCTATGGTAAAGAAAAACCTATTCACAACATCCAGACAAGTGAAGGACACTCTCCTGGAGGTGGGCGTATCATTGTCTACAATCACAGAAGACTTCACGAGAGCAAATACAGAGGGTTCACCACAAGGTGCAAACCATTCATAAGCCTGAAGAATAGAAAAGCCAGATTAGACTTTGCCAAACAACCTCTAAAAAAGCCAGACCAGTTCTGGAAAATCATTCTTTGGACGGATGAAACATTAATCTGTACCAGAATGACGGGAAGTAAAAAGCGTGGAGAAAGGCTTGGAACAGCTCATGATCCAAAGCACACAAAGTCTTCTGTGGTCACATGGTGGAGCTTGCAGTGCGATGGCATGGGCATGCATGGCTTCCAGTGGCACTGGGTCATGCAGCAAAGTTGATTGGATGGCGCTTCACAGTACAAATGAATAATGATCCAGAACAACCCAGGAGCTTTTGAAGGAAAAGAAGTGGAATATTCTGCAATGGCCGAGTCAATCCCCTGATCTCAACCCAATTGAGCATTTCACTTGCTGAAGGCAAAACTAAAAGCAGAATAGAGCCACAAACAAAGAACAACCTGAAGACAGCTGCGGATAGAGCCTGGCAAAGCATCAGAAAGGAGAAAACCCAGTCTTCGGTGATGTTCATGGGTTCAGGACTTCAGGCAGTCACTGCCAGTAAAGGATTCTCAACAAAATATTAAAAATGAACATTTTATTTATGATTATATTCATTTGTCCAATAACATTTGAGCCCCTGAAAAATGGGGGGAACTGTTTATAAAAATGGTTGCAGTTCCTAAAATTTGTACTTTGATATTTATGTTCAACCCCTTGAATTAAAGCTGAAAATCTGAACTTCAAATTCATTTGGATTGTTTCATTTTAATTTTATTCTGGTGGCATACAGAGCCAAAAATATGAAAATTGTGCCTGTGTCCAAATATATATGGACCTAACTGTATATATATATATAATGTTTGGGGATTCTGAGAAATTTTCTAGCAAAAACGATTTGTACATGTAGGAGAGAAATGCCAGAATGTGGCAAGTGGTTCAAAAATAAAAAACAAAACAAAACAATGTACAGTAAGTGGGGTGGGGGATGGGGTGGAGAAGTGGGTGAGTGCAGGGGACATTCTGGAATTGGACTTTGTGTTTTATTATACAGTGGAACCTTTGGTTAACAAGTAATGCAGTTAACAAACATTTTTAAAGACGAGCAACTTTTTTTTTTAAATTCTGACTCGGTTTGCGACTGTTGTCTCGCAAAACGAGCAGAATTCAAGCTAATGAGATGTGCAGTACCGCATTTGGCCAGAGGTGCGGGGGGCGCCGGTGACACTCGGAACGGTTCGGAGTCGTTCGGAAATACTCTGAAACATTTGGAAACACTCGGAAATATTCACTTTCCAAGGGTTTCCGAGTTCAGCCGAGCTGTCCCCGAGTATTTCCGAGGCTCTCTGGCGCCCCCCCCCCCCCCGGCAACATGCGGTATTGCATGCAATAGAAATCAATGCGGAACAAATTATCTTCGTTCCCATTGACTTCTATGGGAAAACTCGCTTTGATATGCGAGTGCTTTGGATTACAAGCATTCTCCTGGAACGGATTATGCTCGTAATCCAAGGTTCCACTGTAATTATACAGGATTTATATAGCGCCAACAGTTTGCGCAGAGCTTTACAACATGAGGGCAGACAGTACAATTACAATACAATTCAATACAGAAATACCCTGCTCCTTAGAGCTCACAATCTAGGATTCTCCATAAATCCTTTTATTTCACCAACATGACCTTTTGCAGAATGGTCCTAAGACACACCTCAGTGCACTACAGTCACCACACAGTTCTAAACCTATAAAGAGACACATAAAATGCTGTATTTTCCTTTCAGGCCTAGTATTTATATAGGTTCTGCTTTACATGGAACAGTTCACACCCACATTTTATTTCTGAGATACCCATGGTGCCAAACATAGCAAAGTTCACCAGGCCTTTTGTCATTTAAAGGGGGTTCATTTAACACCAGAATTTCTGCAGAGTGTATATACTTTATTTATTTATTACAGGTACTTATATAGTGCTGTCAATGTACACAGCGATTCCCATATACACTATATTACCAAAAGTATCGGGACACCTGTTTTTTTTTTCATCCCAGTCTTAGTCCGTAGGGTTCAATATTGAGTTGGCTGACAGCTGATCACGTGGTTAGGGGCTGAGATAAGCCCCTTACTCCGATCTGTGATCAGCTGAGTCTCATTGAGTCGGTGATCGCAGAGCGCGCCACGCGTTCCCTGCAGGGGGGGGCGCGCAGGCAGCTCATGCACGGGAGGGCGTACATGGGCGCTCCCTCCCAGCAATTCACGCTCACGCTGTAGCCGTCTTTTGGCTATAGCAGTGTTTCTCAACTCCAGTCCTCAAGGCGCACCAACAGGTCATGTTTTCAGGATTTCCACTATTTTGCACAGGTGATTTGATCAGTTTCTTTGCCTTAGTAATTACCACAGCCATTTTATCTGAGGGAAATCCTGAAAACATGACCTGTTGGTGCGCCTTGAGGACTGGAGTTGAGAAACACTGGGCTATAGCACGGGCGCAAAGGGGTTAAAGGATAAGTCCACCCTGACACTAAAATCCTGGCATCTACAGACATCCACCATCTAACACTAACCTATCTATCCCTGTAAAGAAGAAATGGGTATTACAAACCTTTTCTGAAGCCGATCCGACCCCACGCTGAGCTGTCAGCTGCGACTGCTGTGTGGGCGGGTGCAGAGGACACAGCCGACAACGGAAGCCCCATAGTAATTCTATGGGTGACGTCACTTCCCATTCATTTCACAGCCGTTGTCGGCCGTGTCCTCTGCAGAGCTTCCGCCGCTGGAGACCGGACCGGAGCGGCTTCACAAAAGGTATTTATAGTGATTTCTTCTTTACAGGGCTAGATAGGTTAGTGTTATATCGTGGATGTCTGTAGATGTAGCGATTTTAGTGTTAACGTGGACTCCTCCATTAATGGCACGTTGTCACCCCTACCAAACCATAGGGAGACATGTATTTGGAAAAGCGTCAGGGACTTCTTTTGCACATTCCTCATTTGTAGGAAATGAATGAGCTGCCCCATATGCGTCTGGCAGGAACGCACTGAAAACACACACATGTTCAGACACACCTGTAACCTAAATGTATTTGGTTCAATGCAAACCGTGTAAGTACCTGAATTTGACCTGGACATTCCCCTCTACATCAGAGCTGAGACTGGGAGAGGGAGGAGCAACATAAGGAGCCAGTTAGTTGGGCTTTAGTGCTTATGTGCTAACAAAGAGCATGCTAATAAGAGGAGAGATGAGCTCATCAATCTGCTGCTTCTTCTTTCACTGTCCCGTCACAGGCTGAAGGAGGAGCAAGACCTGTCAGTGTTACTGAATTGCAGCAGGAAAATAAATCAGGTCTCCTACCCTACTAGACAGAGCTGCATAAATCTCAGGACTGGATAGGCAGAACGCAAATCCTTTAACAAGTAAAACAGCTCCCTTATACCCTCACTGGCCACTTTATTAGGTACACCTTGCTAGTAGCAGGTTGGACCCCCTTTTCCCTTTATTCTTGGTGGCATAGATTCAACAAGGTGTTGGAAACGTTCCTCAGAGATTTTGCTCCATAGTGACATCATAGCATCACACAGTTTCTGCAGATTTGTCGGCTGCACATCCATGAAAGGTGCTCTATTGGATGAGATGTGGTGAGTGTGGAGGACATTGGAGGACAGGGACCTCATTGTCCAGTGGTGAGATGATTGGAGCTTTGTGACATGGTGCATTATCCTGCTGGAAGGAGCCATCAGAAGATGGGGACACTGTAGTCATAAAGGGATGGACATGGTCAGCAACAATACTCAGGTAGGCCGTGGTGATTAAACCATGATCAATTGGTACTAAGGGGCCCAAAGTGTGCCAAGAAAATATCCCCCCCACCATTACACCCCCACCACCAGCCTGAACCGGTGATACCCCATCCCCCCACACCATTACACCTCCACCACCAGCCTGAACCGGTGATACCCCATCCCCCACACCCATACACCCCCACCACCAGCCTGAACCGGTGATACCCCATCCCCCACACCATTACACCTCCACCACCAGCCTGAACCGGTGATACCCCATCCCCCACACCATTACACCACCACCACCAGCCTGAACCGGTGATACCCCATCCCCCCACACCATTACACCCCCACCACCAGCCTGAACCGGTGATACCCCATCCCCCCACACCATTACACCCCCACCACCAGCCTGAACCGGTGATACCCCATCCCCCCACACCATTACACCCCCACCACCAGCCTGAACCGGTGATACCCCATCCCCCACACCATTACACCCCCACCACCAGCCTGAACCGGTGATACCCCATCCCCCACACCATTACACCCCCACCACCAGCCTGAACCGGTGATACCCCATCCCCCACACCATTACACCCCCACCACCAGCCTGAACCGGTGATACCCCATCCCCCCACACCATTACACCTCCACCACCAGCCTGAACCGGTGATACCCCATCCCCCACACCATTACACCCCCACCACCAGCCTGAACCGGTGATACCCCATCCCCCACACCATTACACCTCCACCACCAGCCTGAACCGGTGATACCCCATCCCCCACACCATTACACCACCACCACCAGCCTGAACCGGTGATACCCCATCCCCCCACACCATTACACCCCCACCACCAGCCTGAACCGGTGATACCCCATCCCCCCACACCATTACACCCCCACCACCAGCCTGAACCGGTGATACCCCATCCCCCCACACCATTACACCCCCACCACCAGCCTGAACCGGTGATACCCCATCCCCCACACCATTACACCCCCACCACCAGCCTGAACCGGTGATACCCCATCCCCCACACCATTACACCCCCACCACCAGCCTGAACCGGTGATACCCCATCCCCCACACCATTACACCCCCACCACCAGCCTGAACCGGTGATACCCCATCCCCCACACCATTACACCCCCACCACCAGCCTGAACCGGTGATATCCCATCCCCCACACCATTACACCCCCACCACCAGCCTGAACCGGTGATATCCCATCCCCCACACCATTACACCCCCACCACCAGCCTGAGCCGGTGATATCCCACCCCCCACACCATTACACCCCCACCACCAGCCTGAACCGGTGATATCCCATCCCCCACACCATTACACCTCCACCACCAGCCTGAACCGGTGATATCCCATCCCCCACACCATTACACCTCCACCACCAGCCTGAACCGGTGATACCCCATCCCCCACACCATTACACCCCCACCACCAGCCTGAACCGGTGATACCCCATCCCCCCCACCATTACACCCCCACCACCAGCCTGAACCGGTGATATCCCATCCCCCACACCATTACACCCCCACCACCAGCCTGAACCAGTGATATCCCATCCCCCACACCATTACACCCCCACCACCAGCCTGAACCGGTGATATCCCATCCCCCACACCATTACACCCCCACCACCAGCCTGAACCGGTGATACCCCATCCCCCCCACCATTACACCCCCACCACCAGCCTGAACCGGTGATATCCCATCCCCCACACCATTACACCCCCACCACCAGCCTGAACCGGTGATATCCCATCCCCCACATCATTACACCCCCACCACCAGCCTGAACCGGTGATACCCCATCCCCCACACCATTACACCCCCACCACCAGCCTGAACCGGTGATACCCCATCCCCCCCACCATTACACCCCCACCACCAGCCTGAACCGGTGATATCCCATCCCCCACACCATTACACCCCCACCACCAGCCTGAACCGGTGATATCCCATCCCCCACACCATTACACCCCCACCACCAGCCTGAACCGGTGATACCCCATCCCCCACACCATTACACCCCCACCACCAGCCTGAACCGGTGATATCCCATCCCCCACACCATTACACCCCCACCACCAGCCTGAACCGGTGATATCCCATCCCCCACACCATTACACCCCCACCACCAGCCTGAGCCGGTGATATCCCACCCCCCACACCATTACACCCCCACCACCAGCCTGAACCGGTGATATCCCATCCCCCACACCATTACACCTCCACCACCAGCCTGAACCGGTGATATCCCATCCCCCACACCATTACACCTCCACCACCAGCCTGAACCGGTGATACCCCATCCCCCACACCATTACACCCCCACCACCAGCCTGAACCGGTGATACCCCATCCCCCCCACCATTACACCCCCACCACCAGCCTGAACCGGTGATATCCCATCCCCCACACCATTACACCCCCACCACCAGCCTGAACCGGTGATATCCCATCCCCCACACCATTACACCCCCACCACCAGCCTGAACCGGTGATATCCCATCCCCCACACCATTACACCCCCACCACCAGCCTGAACCGGTGATATCCCATCCCCCACACCATTACACCCCCACCACCAGCCTGAACCGGTGATATCCCATCCCCCACACCATTACACCCCCACCACCAGCCTGAACCGGTGATACCCCATCCCCCACACCATTACACCCCCACCACCAGCCTGAACCGGTGATACAAGGCAGGATGGATCCATGCGCCAAATTCTGACCCCACCATCTGAATGTTGCAGCTGAAATCCAGACTCATCAGACCAGGCAATGTTTTTCCAATCTTCTATTGTCCAATTTTGGTGATCTGTGCGAATTGTTGCCTCAGTTTCCTGTTCTTAGCTGACAGGAGTGACACCACAAACCAAAAACAGTATTTATTCATTTTTAATATTCAAAGCAAACTCCCCCATCTATCCATGCTCTATTTTGTTTAAAAATCACTTTAAAAAGCACCCCCTAGCATTTCTGACTGTGGCCATCTTGAGTAAGGGCAAATGATTCATGTAGCATTTACTTCCTGGAATCCATTTGCCCTTAGCTCAGGCATTAACCACTTAAGTAGAAGGGAAAGACTACCGCGCTATATAAATGGAAACTTAGCACAATCAAGAAAATGTATTGAAAAAAATATATAGGTGACAAAATCAATAAATTGGATAGCAGAAGCAGCCGCTAAAAGGTGAGATACACACACTAAAGACAATCAATATAAGGAGCAGCGCTGTGAGTGTTATAGGCTTATAGATTAAGCCAATATGGGTATACATGAACCAATATATAAAAGGTAAATAAAACCAAAATTAAATAGTTGATATCAACCACTTAAGCACCAAGCCTCTTTTTGAGATTTGTTGTTTACAAGTTAAAATCAGTTTGTTTGTTTTTTGCTAGAAAATGACTTAGAACCCTCAAACATTATATATATTATTTTTTTTTTCAGACACCCTAGAGAATAAAATGGCGGTAATGGCAATACTTTATGTCACGCCATATTTGCGCAGCGGCCTTACAAGCACAATTTTGGGGGAAAAAAATACACTTTTTTTGAATAAAAAAATAAGACAACAGTAAAGTTAGTCCAATTTTTTTCTATATTGTGAAAGATAATGTTACGCCGAGTAAATTGATACCCAACATGTCACGCTTCAAAATTGCGCCCGCTCGTGGAATGGCGACAAACTTTGGCACTTAAAAATCTTCATTGGCGACGTTTAAAATTTCTACAGGTTAGCAGTTTTGAGTTACAGAGGAGTAAGTTTTGAGTTACAGAGGAGGTCTAGGGCTAAGTTCACGCTCTACCGATCGCGGCCATACCTCACATGTGTAGTTTGAACACCGTTTTCATATGCGGGCGCGACTTACATATGAGTTCGCTTCTGCGCGCGAGCTCGGGGCGCTTGATTTTTTTGTTTGTTTTCTTATTTATTTTACTTTTTATTTTTACACTGTCATTTTAAAAAACAAATTTGGGTCACTTTTATTCGTATTACAAGAAATGTAAAATCCCTTGTAATAGGAAAAAAGCATGACAGGACCTCTTTAATGTGAGATCTGGGGTTTAAAAAGACCTCAGATCTCACATTTAGACTTTAATGCAAAAAAAAAAAAAAGTCTTTTGAAATAAATAAATAAATTTCCCCTTTAAGAGCATTGGGCGGAAGTGACGTTTGACGTCGCTTCCTTCATCCAATGTTATGGAGCCGTGTGGGGACCATTATTCCATCACTCAGCATCCAGTCTCACAGGGGAGAGAACTCGATCGTCTCCGCCACTACCGACGGCTCCGGTAAGCAGCGGAGACGACCGAAGCGTAGCGGGGGGGGCACCTCTCCGGCCACCGATAAAAGTGATTTCGCTGCGAATCCGCCGCAGAGACCACTTTTATCTGAAAGCTAGCCGCCCGCCGTTTAAGAAAATACCCGGTTTATGGCAGCTATCTGCTGCCATAACATTGGTATTCCATGTCAAAGTACCTATGTATAACGACGGCGGCTGGTCGTTAAATGGTTATTGCAGGAGAGTGTGCTTAGCTGAGAAAACCCTCCTCCTCTCCTGAAGACTCCTGGGATGTATGACATATAGTTTGCCTAGGCAAGTAACCAGGAAGTAACTGAGGAAATGAGAAAAAAAAAGTTCAAAGCAAGTAAATATGATATATTTTCCTATCTATTTACCAATGCTAGTAGAATGAGGATTAAAAATAATCAATGTTGATTGGGATAATGAAGGTTCCACCTTTCCCTTCTGTCACTTCCTGGCCCGCCTCACCGTCTGCTTCCCTATATAAGACATGCTCAGTGCAGCCCGTGTTGCCTGAGAAACTTCCTAGTTTCTCTGAGCTCCTAGTTTGCCTTGTATTACTTGTATTCTGTGTCTGACTTCCCGTGTAGCAATCCTGGCTTGGTCTACCTCTTCTGCTTGCCTGCCGCCCTCCCTGACCTCGGCTCGCTTCCCGGACCCTCTTCTGTCTCCCGTGTTTTGTACTCACAAGTGGTCTCCATATATCGCCAGTTGGGCATACCTGGGGGCAGGGGCATTGCTATGTCTACAAAAGATCTGGGGCTAGAGCCCATAGCAGCGTAGTTAAGAAAGTCATACGCTTGGGCGGGCATACACATGTATTTACAGTAATATACGTGTGTGTGTATATACATCCCCAGAGAGCCCCCCCTTACATCACCTTACATCAGGGTCCCCAGAGAGCCTCCTCCTTACATCAGAGTCCTCAGAGAGCCTCCCCCTTCCATCAGGGTACCCAAAGGACCCCCCACTTACATCAAGGTTCCCAGAGAGGCCCCCTTATATTAGGGTCCCCAGAGAGCCTCCCCCTTAAATCTGGATCCCTAGAGAGCCTAGGCCTTAAAATCAGGGTCCCCAGAGAGCCTCTCCCTTACATCAGGGTCCCCAGAGAGCCCCCCACTTACATAAGGGTCCCCAGAGAGCCTCCCCTCCCCTTGGGGACCCTTGCAGAGACTCGGGGCTATTGGCCTCAGATTCGGGGCTATAGCCCCAAAAGCAACCCCCTAGCAACGCCCCTGCCTGGGGGGGGGTCGTGACTTGGTTCCAGGCTGCAAGTCCGTCCCCACCATCATGGACTCCGGTGAAGAAGCAGGCTGGCACTTAGACTCCGCGCCTTGGGGAATCCCGAGTTGACATTCTACAAGGGATCACTACCATAGGAACCTGATTTAGTGTTTGCCTGAGGTTCAGCTTTAAGACAGTTGTACACAAAACACACGGACATTTCCCTAGAACATAATTAAGATATTAGTTGGCATCCTCCTGTGTGTAGTTTGTGAATGAGTAATACGTACAACAGAGAGCGTCATTGTTTATGGGATGATCATTTGTTCAAAAGGTCGTTTGCTCAAGGAATCGACCACAGGACTGACGAGTAGCACCTTGTGAAATGCCTCATAGCATTGCGATACAAGGAAGACATCATCCCCAACTTTCTCCATCAATAGGCTGGCTGGAGTCATGTGCTGCTTTATCCTGACGGTTATCGGCTTCAGTAGTTCGCTATGACCCCTCTTATCTGAGAGATATGTGTCATAAATTGCTCAGTCCAGATTAGATCACCAGACTCATTGCATGGCCAATAGATCAGCAGAGGAACCAAGGTCTGTCTCCTCCAACAAACATATTGCTTCACCAGTCACACTATGTTCACCATTCTCCACAGGAAATATCGTTATAAACAGAATCTTATCGCAGATGAGCCGTAAAACTTCTGAGCGGATTTTATAATCTTCGTTGAACCTGTTTTCTGTGGATGCTGACATCTGGGTTAAAGGCACGAAAACATCTTAAAATGATTCCCCACCCAACATATATCGATATTTCCATCTAAGTCAGCCTTTCCCAACCTCTGTAACCCAAAGGAACCCTTGAGATAATTTTCAGGCCTCAGGGAATCCCTTCTAAAATGAATTAAGCGGAAGACACTGGAAAAATTCAAAAAATTCGATTGACAATGGGGTAACAGTTTGTTGAAATTAACCACTTACCTACTTGCCACTTTCACCCCCTTCCTGCCCAGGCCAATTTTCAGCTTTTGTTGATGTTGAATGACAATTGAGCGGTCATGCAACATTGTACCCAAACTACATTTTTATCATTTTTTTTTTTTGAGACAGATAGAGCTTTGTTTTGTTGGTATTTAATCACTGCTGGGTTTTTTATTTTTTGCTAAACAAATGAAAAAAGACTGAAAATTTTGTTATAAAATGTTGTAAATAAGCAGTTTTTCACCTTCACTGATGTGCGCTGATGAGGTTGCACTGATGGGCACTAATTGGCGGCACTAATGGGCACTGATAAGGCTGCACTGATGGGCGCTGATAGGCTGCACTGATGGGCACTGATAAGGCTGCACTGATAGGCTGCGCTGATGGGCAATAATAGGCGGCACTGATGGGCACTGATAAGGCTGCACTGATGGGCACTGATGAGGCGGCATTGATAGGCACTGATGAGGAGGCACCAATGAGGCTGTACTGATATGCAGCACTGATAGGCATTGATAGGCTTCTGTTATAAAATGTTGTAAATAAGCAATTTTTCACCTTCACTGATGTGCGCTGATGAGGCTGCACTGATGGGCACTAATTGGCGGCCCTAATGGGCACTGATAAGGCTGCACTGATGGGCGCTGATAGGCTGCACTGATGGGCACTGATAAGGCTGCACTGATAGGCTGCGCTGATGGGCAATAATAGGCGGCACTGATGGGCACTGATAAGGCTGCAGTGATGGGCACTGATGAGGCGGCATTGATGGGCACTGATGAGGAGGCACCAATGAGGCTGTACTGATATGCAGCACTGATAGGCATTGATAGGCGGCACTGATAGGCGGCACTGATGGGCTCTGATAGATGGCACCTATGGTAACTGATAGGCGGCAAGGATAAACATCACTATAGCGTGGTCACGAAAGGGTTACTGAAACTGGTACCAACATCCCCAGTAACATAAGAAGTAGACTTCAAACCAAAATAATTGGGATTTTAACGATACCAAAAGAAAAACGTATATGTAAAGCCGCGTACACACGGTCGGACTTTTCGACCGGACTGGTCCGACGGACTTTCCAACGGACTTTTGATGGACTTCCGACGGACTTTTTAACGAACGGACTTGCCTACACACGATCACACCAAAGTCCGACGGATTCGTACGTGATGACGTACACCGGACTAAAATAAGGAAGTTGATAGCCAGTAGCCAATAGCTGTCCTTGTGTCGTTTTTTTGTCCGTCGGACTAGCATACAGACGAGCGGATTTCTGGGCCCGGCGAAGTTACGACGTAAAGATTTGAAGCATGTTCCAAACCTAAATTTTCAACTGGAAAAGTCCGCTGAAGGTCCGATGAAGCCCACACGCGATCAGATTGTCCGCCGGACTCGGTCAGTCCAGTCGAAATGTCCGACCGTGTGTACGCTGCATAACAAACACAACCCCCATAAAGTGTAAGATTAGTTTTATTATACAGAAAAACTGATAAAATTATCCAATAAAAAGTTACAGTATTGGTAATAGAGTATACTATGTACATGCAAATGACCATACTTTTTATTAATCTCTACGCGTATTGTTGTTTTTAAAACTTTTTGAAGGAAGTCAAGTGTAATAGTCAGGGGTCAGACTCGGAGACCAGTAGCTATTGCAGCCGACCAGCTGGATAAGTAGAGAAGAAGGTCACCCTGACGGATGATACAGGCTCACCCGAGGTGCGGGGTCTAAGTACTAACGGGTGCTCACCAGAGCTCCTGGTGGTGGAGTTGGGTTTTACTGCATGTTAGTACCAGGTCACAGTCCTTAGGATTGCCCCACCAGGAGGTGAGCAAGTCGGGGGCCAGTAGTAGGTATAGCAGGTAGGGAGCAAGCAGAAGCTTAGTCGAAGAACAAGCCAAAGGTCGTAACAAGTGGTACAATAATCTCCCAAAAAGGAAGTGCAAAAGCACAGCTAAAATAGGAAATTAATATGAGGAGCAAGGAGGTCAAGGTTCAAGAGAAACAAGGATCAAGGCAAGATTGTTCAAGGAGTTATCCAAGCTGCTCTCAAGCATCTCAGGTGGCTCAGCAAGAAGAGACACCACCAGGCACAGCTGAGGTTGCAGGTTAAGACCTGGGTCCTCACAGTAAGTATCAAAAATATTTTATGTCGGAGTGAGATAACCAGGCATGAGCACCCATGGTCTACAGACCTACACCTCCAAAAATAGAAACACAAGATGTCCTTCCAGGTGCAGGAAAACTCAACAGAGGCCAAGGAATGAGCAAACTGAAAAAATACATTTTTGGTTAGAATAACACCTGGCAACATAAATAGGTGATGTGTATCCCTACAATCGGCCAGCTTCGGACTTCAGGGGGTGAAACAACAGCCCACCTATAATTCTCCTAATGCGATAGTTGCAGGTCACACAAGGCCGATAAACTGTACCAGGCTAGATGTCCTCCTCATCAGAACAATGGTTGAAATGGCCTAGAATTTCCCTTATTTTGGAAGAATATCCCCTTACACAGGTGGTGGTCAGAATGCCACCATTACAGACAGCTAAGAAGATCATTGGTTTCATACCTCTGGCTTTACCAAGTGGCACTGGACCCAGAACCATACAGGCACCATCAAATGGAAGGTCAATCAGCCAGAGCCAGAAGAACGCCTAGCCATGTCTGGAGCAGACCTGGTTGAGAATGATCTAGGTCCTGTCCAGAAGTGGGTGCAGGCTGTCTCTTAATAACTATTTCTGTTGTGCTGTTGACAAAATTGCTATTTTTTCTATTAAAATTGACTAAACCTGTGGTGTCCAACCTGCATTCCAACAGTCCAATGTTCATATGCAACCCCCTTGGTACTTCCTGTATGGTCCTTGTACCCTGGTAACTAGCTCATAGTTACTGTTTATCTTGCCTATGTGGAGGAAAATATTAATTAAACTGACTCTATAAGCTATATTATTTGGTATATATATATATATATATATATATATATATATATATATATATATATATATATATATATATATATATATATATAGTATGTCTTAATTGTGTCTGTGTTGTCTATTCTCTTCTTTTTCTGTGTATTTTTTATCTTTTATAATTACATAGTGACATAGTAGGTGTAGGTGAGGTTGAAAAAAGACACGAGTCCATCAAGTCCAACCTATGTGTGTGATTATACAGTGCCTTGCAAAAGAATTCACCCCCCTTGGCATTTTTCGTGTTTTGTTGCCTCACAACCTGGAATTAACATGGATTGTTTGAGGATTTGCATCATTTAATTTACATGCCCACAACTTTGAAGATTTTTTTTTTTTTTATTGTGAAACTAACAACAAATAGGACAAAATAACAGAAAAAGTCAATGTGCACAACTATTCACCCCCCTAAAGTCAATACTTTGTAGAGCCACCTTTTGCGGCTATAACAGCTCCAAGTCGCTTTGGATAAGTCTCTATGAGCTTGCCACATCTTACCACTGGGATTTTTGCCCATTCCTCCTTGCAAAACTGCTCCAGCTCCTTCAAGTTGGATGGTTTGCGCTTGTGAACAGCAATCTTTAAGTCTGACCACAGATTTTCTATTGGATTGAGGTCTGGGCTTTGACTAGGCCATTCCAACACATTTACATGTTTCCCCTTAAACCACTCAAGTGTGGTTAGGGTCAATGTCCTGCTGGAAGGTGAACCTCCGTTCTAGCCTCAAATCACACACAGAGTGGTACAGGTTTTGCTCAAGAATATACCTGTATTTAGCACCATCCATCTTTCTATCAGGAACAATGAATCAAACCAAAACAGAAGTATAGTTAAATCACACTTGTTTAATAATAATAATAATAATAATAATAATAATAAGGTAAACAGAGTAGGCGTAGCCAAAACAAGCCAGAGTTCAGTAACCGGATCAGGTAGTCAGCCAAGCAAATGTCAGAGAGCCAGAGATAAACGTAGTAGTACAGCAAGCAGGATCAGGAGCCAGAAGGAGTGTCAGCCGAGCAAGTCTTCAACAGGAACGCAGGAGAAAGTCTCTGTGATGTTGACAAAGGCAAAGGCAGAGATCCAGTAAGCTGGACGGCTTTAAGTAGGCAGGACTGACGAGCAGAATCAACAACAGCTGGGTAACTGTGGAAAGAGATGGGAGCTGGCAATTAGCCGACAGCTGAGCGGCCAGCTCAGAGAAGGAAGGGCTGAGGCCAGCCCTGACAGTACCTCCTTCTCAACAACCCCTCCCCCTCGGAGGACCACCGGGCTTGAGGGGAAAACATCTATGGAAATCACGGAGGAGGACAGGGGCATGTACATCCGAGGATGAGACCCAAGAGCGTTCCTCCGGACCGTACCCCTTCCAATGCACCAGGTACTGTATGCACCCACGGAACCTATGGGAGTCAACAATGGATTGTACTTCATACTCCTCATGGTTCTCAACCTGTATAGGGTGAGGACGTGGCACCGAGGTGGTAAAGCGGTTGCAGACCAAAGGTTTCAATAAGGAGACATGAAACACATTAGAGATGCGCATACTAGGAGGAAGGTCCAAGGCGTAAGCCACTGGGCTAATCCTCTGAAGGATACGGAAAGGCCCAATAAACCGAGGTGGGAACTTCAAAGAAGAAACATGAAGTCAGAGGTTGCGAGACGACAGCCAGACTCTGTCTCCAACCTGGTAGGAAGGCGCAAGCAGGCATCTGCGGTCAGCATGGAGTCTGTACCTATCATTAGCATGACGCAAAGCCTCCTGGACTTGTGCCCAAGTGAAACGAAGACCATGGGGATGCTCCTCTAGCGAAGGAATATAATACTCTGCGGAACAAATGAGTCAGGCAACATGGAAGGTTGGAAACCATAATTCGCCATAAATGGGGACGATCGGGAAGCAGAATTCAAGGCACTGTTGTGAGCAAACTCTGCCGACGGTAATAGGTCTGACCAGTTGTTATGATGGTCAGAAATATAGCAACGTAGGAATTGCTCCAAGGACTGATTGGCTCGTTCTGCGGCCCCATTAGACTGCGGGTGATACGCAGAGGAGAAAGCAAGCTGAATTCCCAACTGTGCACAAAAGGCTCGCCAGAACCAGGAGACAAACTGACTACCCCTGTCTGCAGAGGCGGCTCTAGGCTTTGTGAGGCCTTAGGCAAAACTTACACATGAGGCCCCACGGACTGGGACGCTCCGTGATGAGGCCGCTATTCCTCAGGCTGCGGGCAGTATCTGATTTGTCCGTCAGCTCCTAAGCCACAGAGTCCCAGTGGGGGTAGACGGAGCCGCCGGCGTCAACTTCAGTGATTGAGAACAGGCAAATTAGGCGGCCGCGAGGCCCCTGTGAGTGTGAGGCCTTAGGCGACCGCCTAATTTGCCTAATTAGAGAGCCGCCTCTGCCTGTCTGAGACAATCACCTTGGGTAGCCCATGTAAGTGAAAGATCTCCTGTGCAAAAATGGAAGCCAGTTCCTTAGAAGTGGGCAACTTTTTAAGTGGAAAACAATGACACATCTTTAAGAACCGGTCAACCACCATAAGGATAATAGTGTTGCCTTGGGAGTTGGGTAACTCCACAGTGAAATCCATAGGTGGGTCCAGGGCCTCTCTCCATTGGGTATGGGTTGTAGGAGGCCCACAGGAAGGTGTCCTGGAGTCTTACTTTGAGCACACATGGAACAGGCAGCTACGAAGGCAGTTACATCAGCCCGTAGACTAGGCCATCAGAATTGTTGGGAAATGGCCCAAATGAGTTGATTCTTCCCAGGGTGGCCAGCTGCTTTGGGAAAATGGTAAGTCTGGAGCACAGCAGTACGGAGACTCTCTAGGACAAAGCAGCGGTCACAAGGTTTCTCAGGAGGAGCATCGACCTGAGCAGCAAAAATTTTGTCACCCAAAGGAGAAGTAAGACTGGTGCGAACTGTAGCCAGAATACGATCAGGAGGAATCACAGGAACTGGAACCGACTCAAACTTGGAAGTGGAGGAAAATTGTCGTGACAAGGCGTCAGCCCTTACATTCTAAGTACCGGGTAAGAATGAGACAATGTAATTAAAACTCGACAAGAAAAGAGCCCATCGTGCCCTTCTGGGAGAGTAGCGCTTAGCCTCAGACAAGAATGTGAGATTCTTATGGTCAGTAAGAATGAGAACCGGCACAGTGGTATCTTCAAGGAGATGTCTCCATTCTTTCAGGGCTAAAATGATTGCCAACAGCTCTCTGTCACCAATCTCGTAATTGCACTCGGCAGGTGACAATTTCTTGGAAAAGTAGCCACACGGATGCATAGCACTCTCAGAGGTAGGACGTTGAGACAGAAGGGCGCCAACTCCAGTCTCAGAAGCATCAACCTCAAGGATAAAAGGCAACGTAGGATCAGGATGTGCCAACACAAGAGCAGAAACAAAGGCAGGAAAAGTCCTGCAAGCGGCATCTTTGGGGCGGTTTGGGAGTGCTGTATAACCACTTGCCGACCAGCCGCCGCAGTTTTACTGTGTCAGAATGGCACCGCTGGGCGAAACTACGTTATGTAACATCGCTTCGCCCTGTGGCCACTGATGCGAGTGACCGGCGATCGCGTTGACCGCCGGGCTCCCGCGATCGCTTGTGACACACCGGGAACTGGGATCTGTGTGTGTAAACACACAGATCCCGGTTCTCTGAGGGGAGAAGAGACCGATTGTGTGTTCATATGAAGTATGAACAGTGATCTGTCATCTCCCCTAGACAGTCCCCTCCCCCTTCAGTTAGAACACACACAGGGAACACATTTAACCCCTTGGTCGCCCCCTAGTGTTAACCCCTTCCCTGCCAGTGACATTTTTACAGTAATCAGTGCATTTTTTTAGCACTGATCGCTGTATAAATGCCAATGGTCCCAAAAAGTGTCAAAAGTGTCCGCCATTACTAGTAAGAAAAAAATAATAATAAAAATGGTATAAATCTATCCCCTATTTTGTAGACGCTATAACTTTTGCGCAAAACCAATCAATATACGCTTATTTTATTTTTTCTTACTAAAAATATGTAGAAGAATACATATCGGCCTAAACTGAGAATAAAATTTGCTTTTAAAAAAAAAAAAAGGGGATATTTATTATAGCAAAAAGTACAAAATATCGTGTTTTTTTTTTTAAACGTGTCGCTCTTTTTTTGCTTATAGCGCAAAAAATAAAACCCGCAGAGATGATCAAATACCTCCAAAAGAAAGCTCTATTTGTGGGGAAAAAAAGGACGTCAATTTTGTTTGGGTGCAGGGCCGCAACGACCGCGCAATTGTCAGTTAAAACGACGCAGTGCCGAATGGCCTGGCCATTCAGCAGGGGGCTGAAGCGGTTAAAGTGCTCCCGAAATGCCCTGCCCATTGAAATGAATGGGCAGCGCTTCCAAAGTGCCTGAAAAGCGATTCGGAAGCCCCGCAACAGGGGCAATTTTTTAACCCTTTCTTTGGGGTTAAAAGCGTTCCGCTAGCGGCCAAAACAGTGCTAAAGCGTTGCTAAAATGAGCGGCGCTTTAGCGCTGCCACGGCTCAGTGTGAACTGGGTCTTATTGTACACACAGTAGCACTTTTGAATTTTAAAGGGAAAGCGCGCCCACTTTCGTTAAATACCCTATTAGGAGAACCTGTTATTTTTGCCCCGATATGGACAGTGACAGGTTCTCTTTGACGTCTGACATTTTCATGGGCTGTTTGCCCGTTTCTGGTCATCTGGCAGCCATGCATGAGCCCGCAGGGTATGAAGCAGAGGTGTGTTGTGCGGACGTCGGTGCCAGAAGCTGTCAGACGCTGCCTCTGGTACACAGTGTGTGTGAGTGCGCGGCCTCCCTGCGGGCGCACACACTGCCCGGCGTTGTATAGATGGTAGAATATGGTGTTCCATCTATATAATAGAGCAGTGTTACAGTCCTGTCCCCAGAACAATGGATGGGACTGTCTCCTCCCTGGACTGGCATGCTCTTACATTCCTCCCTGGGTCCACACACATTTCACTGAGAAAGCTTGACAGGTGTGGCCCACCCACCCCGCTCACCCACCCATCACAGCCAGACGCCTACCTTTCACCTTTCACCCCCCCCTCTCATGTCCACACCTTAACCCCGGCCCTGGCTGTCTGCCTATCCCCTAGGATACTAGGAATGCAGTGTACAGGACCTTTCACATACTTGGAGGGTGAATGAGTTACAACCCACTTGTAGTGAGAGGGGAGGGGGCAGAAAAGAGGTATTTGTGTCATTTTCTGGGTCAGGAATGTGTCTCTGCTATGAGACCTGAACCAAAAACCTCCTCTGATTTCTAACAAGTTCTGCGGAAATCAGATGACGGATCATAGGAACTCCTCTCCACTCATCTCTTCACCAACTCCTCACTTTTCATTTCCTCTTCTCATTCCTCTTCTTGTTGCTCCTCTCCTCTCTTTTCTATACCAGTCACCTTTCTTTCTTCTCCCCCTACTTACTGCTCTTCTTTTCTCACTTTACCTTCTACGTCTCTTCTCCTGTCCCTGATCTTTTCACGACTCCTCTCTGAATCTTTGTTTTCCTTCCCCCCCCTTCTTCTTAGTACCCTCTTCTCCGGACTCCTTTCTTCTCCTGATGTCGGCGTTCTCCTCACCTTAGGCCTCATGCACACGAGACGCTGTTAAACGCGCGTTCAGAGGCAGTTGGACACTTTTTTTTTTTCAACTGCCCCCTGAACCCATTCAATGTTATCCTATGTGTCCATGTACACAGTCGCGTTTTTTGGCGTTTTTAGGCAGTTGCGTTTAACCTCGTTTTTCCATAAGCAAAAAATATGGGTTCAGGCGCAAAAGTTTTCCACGTTTCAGACGCCAAACGCGGCCAAACGCTGGTACCGCGTTTAGCCACGTTTGCGTTGATAAGTGTTTTTAAAGGAACCCTATTTTTTGGACCAGAAAACACAGAAATATGATGGCAAACTGCAGCAGAGAATGACATTTTGCAACCCGACTTTGGGGCCCCATATGTTGGTGTGCAAACACAGTGGAGCGAGCCCTACAACATATCCAAATTTGGGGTTCCTAGCACCAAGTGGCCCCGTGATACGGGGCCCCCAATTCGGTCGCAAAATATCAAGCATTTTTCTGCAGCAGAGAATGACATTTTGGGGTTCCTAGCACCAAGTGGCCCCGTGATACGGGGCCCCAAAGTCGGGTCGCAAAATATCAAGCATTTTTCTGCAGCAGAGAATGACATTTTGCGACCCGACTTTGGGGCCCCATATCTTGGGAACCCCAAACTTGGTGTGCAAACACAGTGGAGCGAGCCCTACAACATATCCAAATTTGAGGTTCCTAGCACCAAGTGGTCCCGAGATACAGGGCCCTAAAGTCGGGTCGCAAGATGTCAAGCACTTTTCTGTAGCAGGGGCCACTTGCTGCTAGGAACCCCAAATTTGGTGTGCAACCACAGTGAAACTAGCCCTACAACATATCCAAATTTGGGGTTCCTAGCACCAAGTGGCCCCATGATACGGGGCCCCCAATTCGGTCGCAAAATATCAAGCATTTTTCTGCAGCAGAGAATGACATTTTGCGACCCGACTTTGGGGCCCCGTATCACGGGGCCACTTTCTGCTAGGAACCCAAAATTTGGTGTGCAACCAGAGTGAAACTAGCCCTACAACATATCCAAATTTGGGGTTCCTAGCACCAAGTGACCCTGAGATACAGGGCCCCAAAGTCGGGTCGTAAGATGTCAAGCACTTTTCTGTAGCAGAGAATGACATTTTGTGACCTGACTTTGGGGCCCCGTATCATGGGGCCACTTTCTGCTAGGAACCCCAAATTTGGTGTGCAAACACAGTGGAGCTAGCCCTACAACATATCCAAATTTGGGGTTCCTAGCACCAAGTGGCCCCCGAGATACAGGGCCCCAAATTTGGGTCGCAAGATGTCAAGCATTTTTTTGCAGCAGAGAATGACATTTTCCGACCCGAATTTGCGGCCCCATGTCTCGGGGCCACTCGGTGCTAGGAACTGAATATGTTGTAGTGTTAGTTCCACTGTGTTAGCACACCAAATTTGGGGTTCCTAGCACCAAGTGGCCCTGAGATACGGGGCCCAAAAGTTGGGTCGCAAAATGTCATTCTCTGCGCTGCAGACGCTTCTAGACGCGAACGCGGTAAAACGCGGCTAAACGGGCGTTTCTAAACGAGACGCCGAGTTTGCACCGGCGTCTCATGTGCATGAAGCCTTACCTCTCCCTCCACCCAATTATTGAGTCTATTCTCTCTTAGCACCTCATTTTTCCTTGTCGCTTCCCATCTTCTTTCCTGTCCTCTTGCTGCTCCCCTTCTTCTCCTGACCCCTTTCCTCACCCCTCCTATCTCTTTACTACTCCCCTCTTCTCCTTACTTTCTCTCCTGTCTCCTTGCCGCTGCTCTCTACCCCTAACCTTGCTCTTCTTGCCTCTCTTGTCTTCTTATTACTCTCCTCTTCTCTATGCCTATCCTCTCCTATCTGCTTGCTTTTCCACTCTTCCTGTGACTCCTCTCCTCTTCTCACCTCCCCTGTTTTCCTCTTATTTCCTGTTTCCTTGCTACTCCTCTCTTCTCCTGACTTCTCTCCTCTTTTCACCCAGCCTTAATCTTTGTTACTCCTCTTTGTCTTTTCTTTCCTGCCTGCTTGCTGCTCCTATCTTCTCCTGACTCACTCTTAGTCCGTAGGGTTCAATATTGAGTTGGCTCCGCCCTTTGCAGCTATAACAACTTCAACTCTTCTGGGAAGGCCGTCCACAAGGTTTAGGAGGGTGTCTATGGGAATTGTTTGACCATTCTTCCAGAAGTGCATTTGTGAGGTCAGGCACTGATGTTGGATGAGAAGGCCTGTCTCGCAGTCTCCTCTCTAAGGTGTTCTATTGGGTTGAGGTCAGGACTCTGTGCAGGCCAGTCAAGTTCCTCCACCCCAAACTCACTCATCCATGCCTTTATGGACCTTGCTTTGTGCACTGAAGAGAAACATGCTTCATGTACATTTTTATTCCAAATCCTGGTAGATAGATCCAGCGTAGAGAGAAGTATTTTGATACACGGGTGTGAATGAAGATGAAGTAAACGTCTGTTTCTTTTTTGTAAAGCTGAAGAACATATTATGCCCGTTATCACTTCACAAATGGACACCTCTGGGGGGCCTCTGATAAATCTGTTTCTCTGGTCTCCGGAGAGGAAATTATTTCTAAAAACAGTCACCACTAATATTCTTTTCCTAGAGTTTCCCCCAAGAGATCCATTTGGTGCCTTTTTACAGCTAAGGAGCATCTGGGGACTTATAATGCTTTCTTGTTGATACTTTGTTTCCAGGCAGCCTTTTAGGGACCATTTGCACTAAAACTGCTCTGGAGGAAGATTCTCCAAAGTTGTAAATGACTGTACAATACACACCTTTGGACGCCTGCTGTGCCAACACTCTTTTTTTATTGGCCAATTAAACTTTCAGCCAAATACCATTCAGGTGCATCAAAACAAAAAGGTATTTCATGCCTTACAGTTTGTTTTCTTAGAAAGCAGCCACAGCCTGGGTAGGAAAGCATGTACCCTGCCAGCATGCAGGACCCTTTCTCTCTGTGTGTAAACAGAGGTCTCTCTGCAGAGGTCAGGCATGCTCCCTGCTGAGTTACAGCTAGAGCTCTGTGATCAGTAGACAGCATAATATTTGCTGATTGGTGGCTGGTGCTGGTGTTGGCTGGGGGTGGTGGCAGCCAGCCAACCCCCCCCCCCAGCGCTTGATCGATCAATCGCAGCTTCCCTCCCCTCCCCACCCCAGCCAGCCAACCACCCCTGGCGCTTGATCGGTCGATCGCAGCTTCGCTCCCCTCCCCACCCCAGCCAGCCAACCACCCCTGGCGCTTGATCGATCAATCACAGCTTCCCTCCCCTCCCCACCCCAGCCAGCCAACCACCCCTGGCGCTTGATCGGTCGATCGCAGCTTCGCTCCCACCCCCCTCTGTCACTCAATCGATTGCCACTTCGCTCTCCTGCCAGCCCCGCATTTACCCCATCCAGGTTGCGACTTCAATGCCCCCCCGCGCGTCTCCTCCCGAGTCCCGGCAGTCGCTTCTCCTCCTAGCCAATCAGGACTTAGGACTCTTGGCCAATCGGGTCTTATGCCCTGTACACACGACCGGTTTTCCCGTCGGAATAAACTCTGAAGGTTTTTACAGCAGAGTTCCGACGGAATTCCGCTGAAACTGTCTTGCGCACACACGATCACACCAAAGTCCGACCGTCCAGAACGCGGTGACGTACAACACGTACGACGGGACTAGAAAAAGGACGTTCAATAGCCAGTAGCCAATAGCTTCCGTCTCGTACTTGCTTCAGAGCAATGCGTCGTTTTTTGATCCGTACAGCATACAGACGATCGGTTTTCCCCGATAGGAATTGGGTGCGTCGGAAATATTTAGAACATGTTCCATTTTCTACGTCCGTCAGAATTTACAAAAAAAAAAGAAAGTCCGATGAGACGATGAAAAGCTTCCGTCTGACTTTTTCTGTCGGACATTCCGCTCGTGTGTACGTGGCATAAGAAGTCCCGGCCAATCAAGTCTCAGGAGCCGCTTCCTGATTGATCGGGAGGAGAAACAGGAAGAAATTAGTGAATACGAATTCGTTAATGTCACACAACTGGGTGGGCTCTGCGCCCCGAGCCCACCCTTTTTGAAGCCAATTAGAGCCTCTGTCTTTAATCATGTGCTAAAAAAACCCCAATCCATTGAAATCCGTGCGTTTGGCGCCCTGCATGTAGATTAGGGGCCGGGCGCATGGATTAGGGGGGCTGCGGAACGTATGAGCGGCCTCCACTGCTGATAGGTATAGCAAAGGCAGCATTGTCAGCTCACTACAGGAAGTCAGGAGCTCACTTGGTTTCTGGCAGATCACCGGGTATCTCTAAACTGTATGTAAACCCTAACAATGAACTTCTCTTATTTGTCCCCATTTGTTCTGGTAGATATCTATTTGCCGACCGCCTAACTGGGAAAATACCTCATTACTTTGACGTTTAATACAGGGGTTATGGCTGCAGATAGATGCCATGACCCCGGTATAGTTTGTTTCCCTCAGGCGCCAGTCTTTCTGCTTGCTGTGGGGGCACTCGGCAGGCGGGAGGGGCCAGGAGAGCTGGCGAGGGACCCCAGAAGAGGAGGATCGGGGGGGGGGGGGGGGCTGCTCTGTGCAATACTATTACACAGAGCAGGTAAGTATAACATGTTTGTTGTTTTTTTATTTTTTTATTTTTTAAGACAAAATTTTAATATCACTTGCAGCATTTTTAAAGAGACAGAAACGCGGAGAAAGGTGCGTGTTTTGCAGAGATGTACTGCGTGTGTTTTTTTTTTTATTCGCAGACACTTTATCGGAGTGTTTGACCATTGCATCAGTCTGTTCCTCCGGAGGAGTTCACCCTCTCCTGTGTCCATCCCAGTTATACAAACACTCTACAGAGCCAATTTATTCAGAAGCCAATTAACCTTCCAGTATGTTCTGAGAAGTGTAAAGAATGCAGCTCAGTCCAGGGAGGATAAATGTATATAAAGGAAGATACAAGCTAAGATCCAAAGTATGAACAAAGCAAAGCAAGCATTGCCAAACACTGTACCACAATAGTAACAATAAGGGCCCATTTACACTGAGGGTACGTTCACAGTGGGGTGGTGCCGGTGTTAGCGATAAAGCGCCGTTAGTTTTAGCGGCGCTCTTCGGCCGCTAGCGGGGCGCTTTTAACCCCACTAACGGCCGAAGAAAGGGTTAAAAGCGCCCGTGTTGCGGCATTTTAGCGCTACAAATAGCACCTGTGAAGCGCCTCTCATGCCTCGGGCTTTCACGCTGGAGCGGTGCGCTTGCAGGACAGAAAAAGTCTTGCAAGCAGCAACTTTGGGGCGGTGCGGAAGTGGTGTATACTCCGCTCCAAAAATGCCCTGCCCACTGAAATGAACGGACAGCGCTGCCAAAGCGCCTGCAAAGCGCCCCAGTTGAAAGTACCCTAAGGCATCGCAATAATGCACATAACATGCCTAACTGCATTGTGGTGCCACTCAATTTGAATGGAACCCCAATGCAAAGCCCTGTCTGGCAGGGCAGGAGAGCTGATTTTTCTCTTCTGCAATCCACTAACACTTACAGATTTTGTTCATCTACCAACCTGTGACTGGACAGTGAAAGGAGAAGCAGCAAACTGATGATCTCATCTCTCTCCTCTTATGAGCATTTTGCTTATTAGAACATGAGCACCTCGGCACACTGGATTGGCTCCTTGTGCTGGTTCTTCTGCTTCTAGTATGAGCTCTGCTATA
Source organism: Lithobates clamitans (assembly GCA_037952925.1). NCBI lineage: Eukaryota > Metazoa > Chordata > Amphibia > Anura > Ranidae > Lithobates > Lithobates clamitans. Next base: position 56,872 of record JBBGZY010002095.1, on the reverse strand, counting down.
CAGGAACTGCAAGAGGCTAATACACAATTAAAGAGGAGCTCCTGCAGAAAAAATACAAATACTGTAGCTGTTGACCTTTAATATTAGGACACTTACCTGTCCAGGAATCCAGTGGTGTCTTCACCCCAGCCAACTTTTCAATCAGCTATCGGGTGCTGCCATCACCATCTCCACTAAGAGAAACCAGCAGTGAAGCTGTGCGGCTTCTCAGCCGGTTCCCTACTGCGCATGCGCGAAGCGCACTGCGCTCTCTAATTAGGGGGAAAGGAGGAGGGGAGCCGAACTTCCAATTGATTTCGCCAGGTCAAAACCAGGTACCCCCTTCCCCCACAAGGTGCCAAATGTGACAGCGGAGGGGGGAGGAGGCACATACGTGGAGCTTCCCATTTTGGGTGGAACTCCGCTCTAAAGAAGAATTCCAGGTATGGATATTTTACACATAATTACCTCGGTCCAGCTTGGACCAATGTCGTACCTCCAAAATGTCCCTAAATTGGAACAAAGTGTCTGTTCCTCTTTCCGCCTCATGCTAAACCTTTCATCTGATTTCTAAATTGCTGCATTTGAAAAAATTTAAAAGCCAATATAATGGAATAGTAGAGGTAAAAATGCACTTGTGGGTTTAACCAATCTTGTTTTTATACAATTCTCCTTTAAGAGGGGTGTGGCAGGGGGTGTGTCCTATACCTACATACTTTGCTAAAAGGGTGTCCCTCATTCCTATCTCAGAAAGTTGGTAGGTTTGTCAATGTACCTATGTACATACCGTACCTGGCCGATGCCCCTGAACTCCCTAGACGTCCTGCTGATCTTCTGCATTCACTATCTTATCACTCACTTGGAAAATATATGCACATGAGGACTTCTGATTTTCCTGATCTGCACATTTCTTCAGTCATTGACACTTCCAGAGCCAAAGGATGAGGCCCGGTGAGAACCACAGAGCACAGCGGGAAAGCTCTTGTGATACTTCCAACCTGGATCTCAGCGGCTTCCATAGAACTAAAATGACAGCTCACCTCACCAAGGAAGGCCAGTCCTGCTCTGATAAACGGTGGTGGCTCAGTGGTTAGTAGGGTTTATCATTGGCCATATCCGGGGACATTTTTAGACAATGTAAATTATGTTCCACCTCTTTGTTTATTTTTCTGATAAAGATGGTCGGAAATGATCGGACAGTTCTGTTCATGCAATGTGACTTTGATGCGGCTTTACACTCTCTGGCACTCAAGAAGCATCAAAGCAGTGCATGAACCTTTATGTGTCCAAAGTTGCATGTTAGGGTTAGGGAGTTAGGGTTAAATGTTAGTGTTAAGGGCTAGAGTTAGGGTTAAGGGATAGAGTTAGTGTTAAATGTTAGTGTTAAGGGATAGGGTTAAGATTAAAAAGGAAGTAAACCCTGATGGGTTTTACTTCCTCTTTATTTCCCTGCAAAGGTAAAGCATAATGGGCTACTCTGCATTGCATAGTAGCCCATTATGTGTCACTTACCTGACACAGGAGCCTGCGATGTCACCGCTGTCCCCTCTTCCACCAAGTGTCCATCTTCCTTCCGGGTATCGCTGCTCCGGCGCTGTGATTGGCCGGAGCTGAGATGACGTCCCTGCCACTAACGGCAAGACCGCCGTTGGAAACGGCATGCTTAGTGCTCCTGCGCGCCGTTGTCTACGGCGCATGCTCCGTAGACATCGGTGCCTGTCTTTTGCAAATATCTCACCGTGGAGGTTTAGGAGATATTTCTTGCACCTACAGGTAAGCCTTAATCTAGGCTTACCTGTAGGTAAATGTGGTCTGAAAGGATTTACAACCGCTTTAAATGTTAGCGTTAAGGGCTACAGCAGTGATGGCGAACCTTGGCACCCCGGATGTTTTGGAACTACATTTCCCATGATGCTCATCCACTCTGCACAGTAGTTGAGCATCATGGGAAATGTAGTTCCAAAACATCTGGGGTGCCAAGGTTTACCATCACTGGTCTAGGGTTAGGGTTAAAGAAGAAGTACGGGGAAAGCTGGTCTGGCTGTACTTCTCCTATGGATCACAGTTCATTCTGAACTCCTGTGACCCGTTTTCAGCAGACAGCGAGGCTGAAGTCTACTGTCTGTTGGAGTCACAGAGCCAGTCCAGGCTCGGGCCAGATAGCGACAATGGAGTCGGGATCCGCCCACGTGCCTGGATCAGAACCCGGCTCAGCCTTTCAGCGAGCCGCCGAGAGCCTGAGCCGGCCGCTCCCTTCACAGCCCAGTGCTCCAGTGAATGACGGGGCAGAGCTCTTAAAAAAAAAAGCGCCATACTTCTCTTTTAAGGGCCAGGGTTGAAGTCAGGGTTAGTGGTAATTGTTAGGGTTAGAACACTAACCCTAACAATTACAGCAAACCCAACGATTACCCCTAACTCTAACACTCACCCTAACATTTAACTCGAACCCTAACATTTCACCCTAAGCTTAGCCCTCATCCCTAACATGGGGCTTTGGACACATAAAAGGTTCCTGCACTACTTTGATGCTACTGGAGTGCCAGAGAGTGTAAAGTCGCATCAAAGTGGCATCAAAGTCTACATGGGCAGAACTGTCATACTTTCCAAAAGAAACCCCTAAAAAAACACATCAAAAACACGTGTTAAAAAAACCCAAAACAAACCGCAAAACTGCAACCTGCATATATGTGAACCTAGCCTTGCTGGATAAGCACAAACAACTCAGAGCTGTCCCGTGTCCTCTGCACACTTCCTGTATTATCTCAAAGAGCCCTCCTACTTCTTATCCTGGACTACAGAAGGATAAGCCTTAATATTTTGGAGTGGTTGAGTCATTTAGCAAAAAGACAATGGGCAGGGCTGACACCACTTAGTTCACAACATTGCTGAGTTCTCAGCCCACAACAGGGGTTAAAGTAGATCCAAAAGGCAAACCTTTTGTTTCTAGATTTAGAAAAGGGGGTGAGGAATTAGAACCCCTGTATCATTTTTATTGCTAGCTGTGCTCCAGTTGGAGAATCTCTGGATTTTGCCCGGAGACGGCGAATAATCAGTGACCATACCGGGTCTCCAGGACTTCCTTCAGTCTTAGCCAACATAGTCTGATGGATGGGAGTAGAGAGAGCAGCGTCACCCACTCCTTTTACCCCAGGGGTCTCAAACTGGCGGCCCTCTAGCTGTTGCGGGACTACAAGTCCCATCATGCCTCTGCCTGTGGGAGTCATGCTTGTAACTGTCAGCATTGCAATGCCTCATGGGACTTGTAGTTTTGTAACAGCTGGAGGGCCACCAGTTTGAGAAAACCCTGTTTTAGGCACAGAGATCAGCGAGCTAGTAATGGAGAGAAGGAAAGAGCTGGGAGGAGGTGCTGGCTGTGCTGTCTTTCCTCCATCTGCTCCCGCTGGCACAGATCAGGAGTAATGTGTGCCACCCTCTGGGTGACCTTCTGCTCTGTCATTGTCCAATGCCATGCCCTGGTGTCCTGCCCATCAGGGATCAGTATTTAAATGGATGCTGAATTTGAATGGAGTGAAGACATTCTGAATAAGAATCTTGTTATCCAGATTTGGGCCTACATAGGATCTATTCCACCTGCTGAACTGATGACAACTGACCATCCATGGAGATCAAGTGTCTCTATCAGGAGGTGTGGCCTGTTCTTTGTCTACATCTCAGCTCCTCCCTCTAGTCACATGCTTCCTGTGTGGGGCCCCATGCAGCACTGATCACCCATTACAGGAGGATTAGCCTGGAGCAGAGGTAAGTGAAGGGGATTGGGGGGGCAGAGGTAAGTGGAGGGGATGGGGGGCAGAAGTAAGTGAAGGGGATGGGCGGCCAGAGGTAAGTGAAGGGGGAGGGGAGCAAAGGTGAGTGGAGGGGATGGGGGGCAGAGGTAAGTGAAGGGGATGGGGGGCAGAGATAAGTTAGGGGGGCAGACTGAGCTGGAGGTATTCTCATGGTTATTTTCAGGATTTCCCAATTGTTTGTATTTATTTAGCACCAAATATTTCTGCAACACTTCCCATATACTGTATATTGTACATTCACATCAGTCCCCGCCCTGGAGGAGCTTACAATCTAAGGTCCCCACCTCACATTCATACACATATCAGGGACAATTTAGATAGAAGCCAATTATCCTCCCAGCATGTCTTAGGAGTGTTGGAGGAAAACCGGAGTCCCCGGAGGAAACCCACATAGGAAGAACATGCAAACTCCATGCAGATAGCGGTGATTCCAACCAATGACCCGAGTGCTGTTAGGTGGAAGTGCTCACCACCCAGCCACTGTGCTGCCCTCTTATCGTCACACTTTGTGTATTATAGAGGATTTATCTAGTCTGTGCTGCACTTCACAAAATGGAGGAGAGTTCAGGTACAAGTCAGTACAACACAATGCAGGGGGTCCTGCTCCGTAGAGCTTACAATCTAAAAGTATTATCAAAAATGCACATTTGTTGACTACGTATTATCATGACTGCCCGCTTGTTGCCTGCGTATGGACGCGATTGGCCGCTTGTTCCCTGCGTATGGACACGATTGGCCGGTTTGTTCCCTGCGTATGGACGCGGTTGGCCGGTTTGTTGCTTGCGTATGGACACGATTGGCCGGTTTGTTGCTTGCGTATGGACACGATTGGCCGCTTGTTCCCTGCGTATGGACGCGATTGGCCGGTTTGTTCCCTGCGTATGGACGCGATTGGCCGGTTTGTTCCCTGCGTATGGACGCGATTGGCCGGTTTGTTCCCTGCGTATGGACACGATTGGCCGCTTGTTCCCTGCGTATGGTCGCGATTGGCCGGTTTGTTCCCTGCGTATGGACACGATTGGCCGGTTTGTTCCCTGCGTATGGACACGATTGGCCGGTTTGTTCCCTGCGTATGGACACGATTGGCCGGTTTGTTGCTTGCGTATGGACACGATTGGCCGGTTTGTTCCCTGCGTATGGACGCGATTGGCCGGTTTGTTCCCTGCGTATGGACGCGATTGGCCGGTTTGTTCCCTGCGTATGGACGCGATTGGCCGGTTTGTTCCCTGCGTATGGACACGATTGGCCGGTTTGTTGCTTGCGTATGGACACGATTGGCCGCTTGTTCCCTGCGTATGGACGCGATTGGCCGGTTTGTTCCCTGCGTATGGACGCGGTTGGCCGGTTTGTTCCCTGCGTATGGACGCGATTGGCCGGTTTGTTCCCTGCGTATGGACGCGATTGGCCGGTTTGTTCCCTGCGTATGGACACGATTGGCCGCTTGTTCCCTGCGTATGGTCGCGATTGGCCGGTTTGTCGCCTGCGTATGGACGCGATTGGCCGGTTTGTTTATGTATTATTATAGTGCCAGTTTTGTTGCCTACACACTGTCACGGTTGCCTGTGTATGGTTATGATTGCCCGTTTCCTGCATATGCTCACAATTGCTCATTTTTAGCAAAGATATTCCCAGGAATGTTTTTTTTTTTTCTATCTGTATTGTCAGGTCTTTGCTGTTTGTAGAGGACATGATAAATCTCTCTCTCTCCATTTTAGTGCAGATTCCACAAATGACCCCTCCCCCTTGCTGGACCCCTCACCTCTTCTGGGAAGTTCTCAGGTGTGCCTCTTATCCAGATCCCCCACCTCACCAGCAATGAAAGGACGGGGAAATCCCAAGTTTTGAGTTGCCACCAGAGAGGGGAAATCTTCCAATGGGGACTCTTGTCCCTGCGACACGGTCTACTGGGGGATTAAACTGACACGGGGAAGATATCCTGTCACTTCCTGTTTGCCTAAAGGACAGGAAGTGAAGGGAAGTCTCCCTAATGAGAGACAAATGGCCCAAAAAAAAAAAAAATGACAGCAGTTTTGAGCTTCCCCTGCTCTAACAAAATGAAGAAATGTGGCTTTAGATACGAGCTGAATGGTCTCCGGTAGACCAATTGTCTTCTGGACTTGCAGGGTCTTCAAAGAGTGGAAACTTGAGGAAATCTGCATGTTCTGCAAAGAATGATGACATTGGGTTTTTTTTTTGCCTTGACATTGACTTTAATGACTTGCATGAGGTTTCTCTTCCATGAGCTGCAGATGAGACGTTTGTGAGGAACAAGTTGATCTGGTCCTACTAAGCTGTTCAATGTCCAGTATGTATCTCCTCATTTACAGCCATCGGCTAGGAATGTATGCCGGGTCTGATGGGAAAACTCCAGTTCGAGTGAGTGGAGGGGATGGGGGGCAGAGGTAAGTGAAGGGGATGGGGGGCAGAGATAAGTTAGGGGGGCAGACTGAGCTGGAGGTATTCTCATGGTTATTTTCAGGATTTCCCAATTGTTTGTATTTATTTAGCACCAAATATTTCTGCAACACTTCCCATATACTGTATATTGTACATTCACATCAGTCCCCGCCCTGGAGGAGCTTACAATCTAAGGTCCCCACCTCACATTCATACACATATCAGGGACAATTTAGATAGAAGCCAATTATCCTCCCAGCATGTCTTAGGAGTGTTGGAGGAAAACCGGAGTCCCCGGAGGAAACCCACATAGGAAGAACATGCAAACTCCATGCAGATAGCGGTGATTCCAACCAATGACCCGAGTGCTGCTAGGTGGAAGTGCTCACCACCCAGCCACTGTGCTGCCCTCTTATCGTCACACTTTGTGTATTATAGAGGATTTATCTAGTCTGTGCTGCACTTCACAAAATGGAGGAGAGTTCAGGTACAAGTCAGTACAACACAATGCAGGGGGTCCTGCTCCGTAGAGCTTACAATCTAAAAGTATTATCAAAAATGCACATTTGTTGACTACGTATTATCATGACTGCCCGCTTGTTGCCTGCGTATGGACACGATTGGCCGCTTGTTCCCTGTGTATGGTCACGATTGGCCGCTTGTTCCCTGCGTATGGACACGATTGGCCGGTTTGTTGCTTGCGTATGGACACGATTGGCCGGTTTGTTGCTTGCGTATGGACACGATTGGCCGCTTGTTCCCTGCGTATGGACGCGATTGGCCGGTTTGTTCCCTGCGTATGGACGCGGTTGGCCGGTTTGTTCCCTGCGTATGGACGCGGTTGGCCGCTTGTTCCCTGCGTATGGACACGATTGGCCGGTTTGTTGCTTGCGTATGGACACGATTGGCCGGTTTGTTGCCTGCGTATGGACGCGATTGGCCGCTTGTTCCCTGTGTATGGTCACGATTGGCCGCTTGTTCCCTGCGTATGGACACGATTGGCCGGTTTGTTGCTTGCGTATGGACACGATTGGCCGGTTTGTTGCTTGCGTATGGACACGATTGGCCGCTTGTTCCCTGCGTATGGACGCGATTGGCCGGTTTGTTCCCTGCGTATGGACGCGATTGGCCGGTTTGTTCCCTGCGTATGGACGCGGTTGGCCGGTTTGTTCCCTGCGTATGGACGCGATTGGCCGGTTTGTTCCCTGCGTATGGACGCGGTTGGCCGGTTTGTTCCCTGCGTATGGACGCGATTGGCCGGTTTGTTCCCTGCGTATGGACGCGATTGGCCGGTTTGTTCCCTGCGTATGGACGCGATTGGCCGGTTTGTTCCCTGCGTATGGACGCGGTTAGCCGGTTTGTCGCCTGCGTATGGACGCGATTGGCCGGTTTGTTTATGTATTATTATAGTGCCAGTTTTGTTGCCTACACACTGTCACGGTTGCCTGTGTATGGTTATGATTGCCCGTTTCCTGCATATGCTCACAATTGCTCATTTTTAGCAAAGATATTCCCAGGAATGTTTTTTTTTTTTTTCTATCTGTATTGTCAGGTCTTTGCTGTTTGTAGAGGACATGATAAATCTCTCTCTCTCCATTTTAGTGCAGATTCCACAAATGACCCCTCCCCCTTGCTGGACCCCTCACCTCTTCTGGGAAGTTCTCAGGTGTGCCTCTTATCCAGATCCCCCACCTCACCAGCAATGAAAGGACGGGGAAATCCCAAGTTTTGAGTTGCCACCAGAGAGGGGAAATCTTCCAATGGGGACTCTTGTCCCTGCGACACGGTCTACTGGGGGATTAAACTGACACGGGGAAGATATCCTGTCACTTCCTGTTTGCCTAAAGGACAGGAAGTGAAGGGAAGTCTCCCTAATGAGAGACAAATGGCCCAAAAAAAAAAAAATGACAGCAGTTTTGAGCTTCCCCTGCTCTAACAAAATGAAGAAATGTGGCTTTAGATACGAGCTGAATGGTCTCCGGTAGACCAATTGTCTTCTGGACTTGCAGGGTCTTCAAAGAGTGGAAACTTGAGGAAATCTGCATGTTCTGCAAAGAATGATGACATTGGTTTTTTTTTTGCCTTGACATTGACTTTAATGACTTGCATGAGGTTTCTCTTCCATGAGCTGCAGATGAGACGTTTGTGAGGAACAAGTTGATCTGGTCCTAGTAAGCTGTTCAATGTCCAGTATGTATCTCCTCATTTACAGCCTTCGGCTAGGAATGCATGCCGGGTCTGATGGGAAAACTCCAGTTCGTTCCACAATGATAGTCTTGCAGATCAGGTCCTGAAATCAGTCATTGGCCCCCCTCCGGTGACAGCGACTCCGGTTGTCCTGGTCTGGTCTGTACTGTTGGAGGTTCTTGTTGGGACTTGCAGATCCCTAGATCAGACATTGGCCTAAAGGGGAATCATTCAGTGTCTGCAGTCAGAGCTATTCCAAGACTTCTGGAAGAAGTCACACATTACAGAAAGACAAAAGAAAGCCAGCGCGTTTCGTGAAACAAATCTCCCCTTCATCAGGGCTATAAAAGACATTTCTCCTAGTAGCCAAATGTCCACAAGAAAGTCCACATTCAGCAAAACCTTAAGGCGTCGTTCACACAGGGCATACTACATTATACTCATGTGTTTACCTGCATGGGGATGCACAGGTGTTCTCTGTGCAGGCAGTCCCATTGATATCAATTTGGACGCAGCGGCTACATGGACACAGTCACTGCTCCCAGTTTGAGACTCATGCGGGTGACCATGGGAGTTCCGGGCCATGCACCCGCACAGATGTCAGAGTGGAAGCAGTGACTGTGTCCATGCAGACACCAATTGACATCAATGGGACTGCCTGCATGGGGATGCATGGTACACCTGCAGGTCAACACAACCCTCGCATGGGTGTCCACTATACTACACCTAACATGAACGAGGCTTTACTTATACTTCAATAGGAATGGCATCTACTAGAATTTTTATTGTTTCCACCGACACCAAGGATGGGGCGCCGTTCCTCCCACCGAGGCCAAGGATGGGGCGCCGTTCCTCCCACCGAGGCCAAGGATGGGGCGCCGTTCCTCCCACCGAGGCCAAGGATGGGGCGCCGTTCCTCCCACCGAGGCCAAGGATGGGGCGCCGTTCCTCCCACCGAGGCCAAGGATGGGGCGCCGTTCCTCCCACCGAGGCCAAGGATGGGGCGCCGTTCCTCCCACCGAGGCCCAGGATGGGGCGCCGTTCCTCCCACCGAGGCCCAGGATGGGGCGCCGTTCCTCCCACCGAGGCCCAGGATGGGGCGCCGTTCCTCCCACCGAGGCCCAGGATGGGGCGCCGTTCCTCCCACCGAGGCCCAGGATGGGGCGCCGTTCCTCCCACCGAGGCCCAGGATGGGGCGCCGTTCCTCCCATTGATGCCAAGGATGGGGCGCCGTTCCTCCCTCCCGACACCCAGGATGAGGCGCCGTTCCTCCCATTGACACCAAGGATGGGGCGCCGTTCCTCCCACCGAGGCCAAGGATGGGGCGCCGTTCCTCCCACCGAGGCCAAGGATGGGGCGCCGTTCCTCCCACCGAGGCCAAGGATGGGGCGCCGTTCCTCCCACCGAGGCCAAGGATGGGGCGCCGTTCCTCCCACCGAGGCCAAGGATGGGGCGCCGTTCCTCCCACCGAGGCCAAGGATGGGGCGCCGTTCCTCCCACCGAGGCCAAGGATGGGGCGCCGTTCCTCCCACCGAGGCCAAGGATGGGGCGCCGTTCCTCCCACCGAGGCCAAGGATGGGGCGCCGTTCCTCCCACCGAGGCCAAGGATGGGGCGCCGTTCCTCCCACCGAGGCCAAGGATGGGGCGCCGTTCCTCCCACCGAGGCCCAGGATGGGGCGCCGTTCCTCCCACCGAGGCCCAGGATGGGGCGCCGTTCCTCCCACCGAGGCCCAGGATGGGGCGCCGTTCCTCCCACCGAGGCCCAGGATGGGGCGCCGTTCCTCCCACCGAGGCCCAGGATGGGGCGCCGTTCCTCCCACCGAGGCCAAGGATGGGGCGCCGTTCCTCCCACCGAGGCCCAGGATGGGGCGCCGTTCCTCCCACCGAGGCCCAGGATGGGGCGCCGTTCCTCCCACCGAGGCCCAGGATGGGGCGCCGTTCCTCCCACCGAGGCCCAGGATGGGGCGCCGTTCCTCCCACCGAGGCCAAGGATGGGGCGCCGTTCCTCCCACCGAGGCCAAGGATGGGGCGCCGTTCCTCCCACCGAGGCCAAGGATGGGGCGCCGTTCCTCCCACCGAGGCCAAGGATGGGGCGCCGTTCCTCCCTCCGACGCCCAGGATGAGGCGCCGTTCCTCCCATTGACACCAAGGATGGGGCGCCGTTCCTCCCACCGAGGCCAAGGATGGGGCGCTGTTCCTCCCACCGAGGCCAAGGATGGGGCGCTGTTCCTCCCACCGAGGCCAAGGATGGGGCGCGGTTCCTCCCACCGAGGCCAAGGATGGGGCGCGGTTCCTCCCACCGACGCCCAGAATGAGGCGCCGTTCCTCCCACCGACGCCCAGGATGAGGCGCCGTTCCTCCCACCGACGCCCAGGATGAGGCGCCGTTCCTCCCACTGACGCCCAGGATGAGGCGCCGTTCCTCCCATTGACGCCCAGGATGAGGCGCCGTTCCTCCCATTGACGCCCAGGATGAGGCGCCGTTCCTCCCATTGACGCCCAGGATGAGGCGCCGTTCCTCCCATTGACGCCCAGGATGGGGCGCCGTTCCTCCCATTGACGCCCAGGATGGGGCGCCGTTCCTCCCATCGACGCCAAGGATGGGGCGCCGTTCCTCACGCCAACGCCCGGGACATTTTCTTCTCCCATTGGCCATAATCCCCCTTTGGAGACAGTTATTTTTATTCCATGTATAGCTCTGATGAAGGGAGGTTGTGGCTCCCGGAAATGTGTTGGTTATGCTTTGATTCCTGTTATGTGTGATATTAACAATAAAGGATATTGGGACTCTTGTTTTAGGGTTTAGTTGAGAACTGATGAAGCCAAGCCGCTAGGCATAGCCAATTATTCCAAATGACAGGTCTATGGACTTCAAGTCGCATCAAAGTGGGACCAGAAGTAGTGCAGGGACTACTTTGAAGTCGCACAGATATGAACGGTACTCCTTGGAAATCATGGGGCATGACTTGTCATGCGACTTTGCAGTCCCAAGTCGCAGGACAAGTTGCACTAGTGGAAACCGAGCCTTAATTTTGTGTCTTCTCCGAGCCCAGCAAGACCTGCAGAGGCATAGGGAAGAACAGGTTGGTGGGGGGGGGGGGGACAGAGACTCTCTGACAGCAAAAGGCCAGCGTGGGATGCTGGGACGTGTAGTTACACAGATGAGACCAGTTGGCTAAGGACTACAAACATACTGCGATATCCAGTTGCCAGTTTGAGTTGTTGGGACCTGTAGTTGCACAGATCAGACTGGTCAGCTAGGGCTAGAAAGACCCTCTGACAGGCGGAAGCAAGTGTGGGATTCTGGGAATTGTAGTTCCACAGATTACACCAGTCATCTAAGGGCTACAAAGACCCCATGATAGCCACAGGTCAGTTTGAGTTGCTGGGACTTGTAGTTGCACAGATCAGAGCAGTCAGATAAGGGCTACAAGGTCCTCATGCAGCCGAGGGCCAGTGTGGGATGCTGGGACTTGTAGTTCCTCAGCAGTTATAGAAGATGAGACCACACAACTGAGGGCCGCAGAGACCATCTGACAGCCTCTGAACCATGCTCGGACTTGTAGTTCCACAACAGCTGCAGATCCACGGGTAGGGATCAACTAGCTGAGGGCTACAGAGGGCTGCTGTGTCTTGTAGTCCCACAGCAGCCCAAGAGCAATGGGTAGAAACAGTTGAGCTAAAAGTTGAATCTAGCTGAGGGTTACCCAGTAACCTACACAGGCCAGTGCAGAATGCTGGGAGTTGTAGTTCCAAAGCAGCTGGAATAAGCCATCTAAGGACTACAGTGGCCCCGCTACATCCAGAAGATGACTTGGAGTGCTGGAACTTGTAGTTCCTTAGTGGCTGTAGAGCCATTATAGTGAGCTGAGTATAACAGAAACCCAGTGACTTACACAGGCCAGTGTAAAATGCTGGGAGTTGTAGTTCCACAGCAGCTAGAACAAGCTAAGGACTACAGTAGCCTCGCTACATCCAAAAGATGTCGTGGAGTGCTGGGGCTTGTAGTTCCACAGCAGCTGCAGAGCAACAGGCCCGCTAAAAAATAAAAATGAATTGCTGAATAATGACAAGGAGTGCTGGGACTTGTAGTCCTACATTAGATACAGAGCAACAAGAAGACTGGTCAGCTAAAAAAAAATGAATGGCTGAAAACAGACGTAGAGTGCTGGGACTTGTAGTTCCACATCAGCTTGCAGAAGCAACAGGTAGAACACAGGTCGGCTAAGAAATGATTAGCTAAATAATGACGGGAGCGCTGGGACTTGTAGTTCCACAGCAGCCAGCTGAAAAAACGAATTGCTGAGTTAACAGAAGAGCTGAGGTTAGCAGAAACCCGGTGACTTACACAGGCCAGTGTAAAATGCTGGGAGTTGTAGTTCCACAGCAGCTAGAACAAGCCATCTAAGGGCTACAGTAGCCTCGCTACATCCAGAAGATGATGTGGAGCGCTGGGACTTGTAGTTCCACAGCAGCTGCAGAGCAGCAGGCCAGCTAAAAAAACGAATTGCTGAGTATTGACATGGAGCGCTGGGACTTGTTGTCCTACATTAGCTACAGAGCAACAAATCGAATACAGATTGGCTAAAAAAATTAATCAAATAATGGTGGGAGTGCTGTGACTTGTAGTTCCACAGCAGCTGGCTGGTCCACTAAACATTTAATTGCTGAATACGAATGTTGAGTTCTGGGACTTGTAGTCCTACAGAGGAACAAGTAGAATACAGGTCAGCTAAAAAAAAAAAAAAAGTTAAATAATTGTGGGAGTGCTGGGACTTGTAGTTCCACAGCAGCTTGCAGAAGCACCAGGTAGGATGCAGCTCAGCTAAAATATGATTACCGAAATGACCTGAGTGCTGGGAATTGTAGTTCCACAGCAGCTTGCAGAAGCAAGAGATAGAAAACAAGTCAGCTAAAAAATGATTAGCTAAAAAGTCGGGAGCGCTGGGACTTGTAGTTCCACAGTGACTTGCAGGAGCAACAGGTAAAATACAGGTCAGCTAAAAAATAATTAGCTAATTAATAATATGGGAGTGCTGGGACTTGTAGTCCTACATTAGATACAGAGCAACAAGAAGACCGGTCAGCTATGAAATTAGTTGCTGAAAACAAATATGCAGTGCTGGGACTTGTAGTTCCACAGCAGCTTGCAGGAGCAACAGGAAGAACGCAGGAAAAAAAAAAAGGATTCGCTAAATAATGACAGGAACGCTTGTACTTGTTGCTCTGTATCTAATGTAGGACTACAAGTCCCAGCACTCCCGTCATTTATTTAGCTAATCATTTATTTATTATTATTATTATTATTATTATTATTATTTTTTTTTTTTAGCAGACCTGCGTTCTACTTGTTGCTCTTGGAAGCTGCTGTGGAACTACAAGTCCCAGCGCTTCCGTCAATAATTAGATAATTTTTTTTTTTTTTTTTTTTTTAGCAGAATGCATTATACCTGTTGCTCTTGCAAGCTGCTGTGGAACTACAAGTCCCAGCACTCTATATTTGTGGTTTCAGCAACTAATTTCATAGCTGACTAGTCTTCTTGTTGCTCTGGATATAATGTAGGACTACAAGAAGACCGGTCAGCTATGAAATTACTTGCTGAAAACACAAATACGGAGTGCTGGGACCTGTAGTTCCACAGCAACCTGCAAGAGCAACAGGTAGAATGCAGTCTGCTAAAAAAAAAAAAAAAACAATTATCTAATTATTGACAGAAGCGCTGGGACTTGTAGTTCCACAGCAGCTTGCAGGAGCAACAGGTAAAACACAGATCAGCTAAAAAATAATTAGCTAATTATTGATGGGAGTGCTGGGACTTGTAGTTCCACAGCAGCTAAAAAGCAACAAGTCAGTTGTAATTGCCTTGTCCTCTATTAGCTGTATAAGGGTGCGGAGCGCTGGGACTTGTAGTCCTGATTGGAGGCAGGCAGTGGGGCCCTGACAGGTGCCTGAATTCTCAGAGCTGGATATGAGCAGAGAAGATGGATGTCTTGCTGCAGCTGCAGGGGAGGGTGTGGTGGATTAGTTAGATCTGGGTGTGTCCGGCGCTCTCCCTATGTTGCTGCTCTGCCTGTTCTTCGGGCCTCACCACTGTCTCCTGTTGTGACTTCACTGGGATCCCTCCCTGTGCATCGCCCTCCCTCCCCTCTCTGGATGTCAGTCGGTGATATTTGCAGAGTGAAGTTGAGTCACACTGGAGGGTGTGGTTACCCAGATCTCCCTCTCTTTCTCCTTCCTTCCTCCTCTCCCTCTTTCACGCTCTCTCCGTCAGGCTCAGGAGGGCACAGAAGTCACACACCCCGCTCCGCACCACCAGGTAAGCCGCTTTTTTCCTTTTGAGGGTACAATGGGGTGGTGGTGGTGGGGGATGGGACAATCCAGGGGTGACCATCTACAGAACTTCTGAGGCACTCAGTTGCCATCACTCACATGTGCCGGGTACAAAAACCCCAAAACCCGACAGGGCTGAGGGGTTTTTTATTCTTTTTTGGTTGCCCGTCTTGGGCAAGCCAGAGTTAAAAGCTGTGTGTGTGCGCCAGTCACTGGGTAGGAGGGTGCCAGGCACCGGGCGGAGAGGAGGCCACCCTGACACTTTCATCCACCCTGCCGCGCTCTCACCCCACCGCTGCGCTCTCATCCACCCCGCCGCGCTCTCACACCACCCCGCCGCACTCTCACCCCACCACCGCTGCGCTCTCATCCACCCCGCTGCGCTCTCACCCACCACCGCTGCGCTCTCACCCACCCCGCTGCGCTCTCACCCACCCCGCCGCGCTCTCACCCACCCCGCCGCGCTCTCACCCCACCACCGCTGCACTCTCACCCCACCACCGCTGCGCTCTCACCCCACCACCGCTGCGCTCTCACCCACCCCGCTGCACTCTCACCCCACCACCGCCGCGCTCTCACCCACCACCGCTGCGCTCTCACCCACCCCGCTGCACTCTCACCCCACCACCGCTGCACTCTCACCCCACCACCGCTGCGCTCTCACCCCACCACCGCCGCGCTCTCACCCCACCGCTGCGCTCTCATCCACCCCGCCGCGCTCTCACACCACCCCGCCGCGCTCTCACCCCACCACCGCTGCGCTCTCATCCACCCCGCTGCGCTCTCACCCACCACCGCTGCGCTCTCACCCACCCCGCCGCGCTCTCACCCACCCCGCCGCGCTCTCACCCCACCACCGCTGCACTCTCACCCCACCACCGCTGCGCTCTCACCCCACCACCGCCGCGCTCTCACCCACCCCGCTGCACTCTCACCCCACCACCGCTGCGCTCTCACCCCACCACCGCCGCGCTCTCACCCACCACCGCTGCGCTCTCACCCACCCCGCCGCGCTCTCACCCACCCCGCCGCGCTCTCACCCCACCACCGCTGCACTCTCACCCCACCACCGCTGCACTCTCACCCCACCACCGCTGCGCTCTCACCCCACCACCGCTGCGCTCTCACCCACCCCGCTGCGCTCTCACCCACCACCGCTGCGCTCTCACCCACCCCGCTGCGCTCTCACCCACCACCGCTGCGCTCTCACCCACCCCGCTGCGCTCTCACCCACCCCGCCGCGCTCTCACCCCACCACCGCTGCGCTCTCACCCACCCCGCTGCGCTCTCACCCACCACCGCTGCGCTCTCACCCACCCCGCTGCGCTCTCACCCACCACCGCTGCGCTCTCACCCACCCCGCCGCGCTCTCACCCCACCACCGCTGCGCTCTCACCCCACCACCGCTGCGCTCTCACCCCACCACCGCTGCGCTCTCACCCCACCACCGCTGCGCTCTCACCCACCCCGCCGCGCTCTCACCCCACCACCGCTGCGCTCTCACCCCACCACCGCCGCGCTCTCACCCCACCACCGCCGCGCTCTCACCCCACCACCGCCGCGCTCTCACCCCACCACCGCCGCGCTCTCACCCCACCGTGCTCTCACCCCACCGCCGCGCTCTCATCCCACCGTGCTCTCACCCCACCACTGCTGTGCTCTCACCCCACCACTGCTGTGCTCTCACCCCACCACTGCTGTGCTCTCACCCCACCACTGCTGTGCTCTCACCCCACCACCGCTGCACTCTCACCCTGCCGCGCTCTCACCCCACCACTGCCGCGCTCTCACCCCACCACTGCTGCGCTCTCACCCCACCGCTGCGCTCTCACCCCACCACTGCCGCGCTCTCACCCCACCACCGCCGCGCTCTCACCCCACCACCGCCGCGCTCTCACCCCACCACCGCCGCGCTCTCACCCCACCACCGCCGCGCTCTCACCCCACCACCGCCGCGCTCTCATCCACCCCGCCGCGCTCTCATCCACCCCGCCGCGCTCTCATCCACCCCGCCGCGCTCTCATCCACCCCGCCGCGCTCTCATCCACCCCGCCGCGCTCTCATCCACCCCGCCGCGCTCTCATCCACCCCGCCGCGCTCTCATCCACCCCGCCGCGCTCTCATCCACCCCGCCGCGCTCTCACCCCACCGCCGCGCTCTCATCCGCCGCGCTCTCACCCCACCACTGTGCTCTCATCCACCCCGCTGCGCTCTCACCCCACCGCTGCGCTCTCTTTCACCCCGCTGCTCTCTTTCACCCCGCTGCTCTCTTTCACCCCGCTGCTCTCTTTCACCCCGCCGCTCTCTTTCACCCCGTCGCGCTCTCACCCCACCACTGCGTTCTTCCACCCCGCCGCGCTCTCTCATCCACCCCGCCGCTGTCAGGGGGAAAAGTGTCACATCTGGAACTTCTTAAAAAAAAAAAAAAAAAAAAGAAAAGAGGAAGAAGGGAGACGGGGTGTGATGCTGGACGCCTGGGGCTCGATCATACAGGAAGTTTATTCACAAGCTTGTTACTAAAAGAGATCTTCCTGAGACTCTTCACACTTTGGTCGGATTTCTGATACATCAAAATGTAGAGCGGAAAGGAAAAAAAAAAAAAAAAAAACACAGCGACAAAAGTGAAGCAACACAGAGAAGTGTAAACATCACCTGATTTGTCTCACCGCTGGCATTCACCGGTTTCCAGGGACAGCCCTGATCGTTGGAAGTTTTTTTGTCCCTGGAAACTTGTGTTGGCCAATTTTTTTTTTTTTCAGCGCAGAGTCCGTTTTATAAAACTAACGAGCATATAAAGCAACAGAGCGGAGAGCGTTCTGATGAGGTCACCGGAGTCATTCACCAGCCGTCGCTGTCACCGGTTTCCAGGGACAGCCCTGAGCTTTGAGCTTCTGTCCCTGGAAACTTGTGTTACCGAATTTCCAGTCCAATTTATAAAAGACAGCAGCAGACGAATGTGGGAAACAATGGAGTGCAGAGTGTAGGTCGCCCATTTGGGTGGGAATTACAGTCAATGGGTTCATTCACCAGCATCACTGTCACCAGTTTCCAGGGACAGCCCTAAGCTTTGGAAGTGTGGTGTGTGTGGTTTTTTTTTTTTTTTTTTTTTTTGTCCCTGGAAACGTTGTTACCGAATTTTCAGTGCTGAGTCCATTTTATAAAACTTTGCAGGAAATTAGTTTGTAAAGCAACAGAGTGGAGAACCTGAATGGAAATGAATCACCGGCGTCATTCACCAGCATTGCTGTCAGCAGCTTCCAGGGTCAACTTATGTTTTGTCCCTGAAAACTTGTTACCTGATTTCCAGTGCGGAGTCCATTCATGAAAAATCTGCAGCTAATGAGTATGAAAAGCAACAGAATGGAGAAGAGCGTACGTCCCTTGATTGGGTGGAAATCGGGGTCATTCACCAGCATTCCTCTCAACAGCTTCCAGGGTCAACCTTAATTTTTATTTTTTTATTTTTTTTTTTGTCCATGGAAAGTTACCTGATTTTCAGTGCTGAGTCCATTCATAAAATTCTGCCGCTAACGAGTATGCAAAGCATCAGAGTGGAGAACATATGTCGCCTGATAAGATCACTGGTGTCAATCACCAGCATTGCGGTCACCAGTTTCCAGGGACAATCCTACATTTTGAAGGTTTGTCCCTGGAAGCTTGTGTGACCCCCAATTTTCAATGCTGGGTTCATTGATCTATTGGTCTACATCGCCTCAATACTAACTTATATCTACAGTATATGTGCATAGCAATAAGTTGGAACTTGTATAACCAAATTGTCAGTACCAAGTCCATTTTATTAAACCCTGTAGCAGATGAGTATGCAAAGCCGGGTCACAGGTGTCATTCACCATTGACATCACTGTCACCAGTTTCCAGGAACAGTCCTAAAGTGGCTTTTTTTTTTTGTTTGTTTTTTTTTTTTTTTTTGTCCCTGGAAATTGGCGGTTCCTGATTTCCAGTGCGGAGTCCATTTATAAAACTCTGCAGCAAATGAGCATGCAAATCGGCATAGGATGGAGAGTGTACGTCGCCTGATAAGGTCACCAGCATCATTCACCAGTTTCCAGGGACAGCCCTAAGATTTGAAGTGTTGTCCCTGGAAACTTGTGTGGCCCAATTTTCAGTGCTGAATCCATTGATATAATTCGTATTAGGGATTTGTAGACGTATGTCTGTGTGTAGCAAGAAGACCAGTTTCCATACCTCAGGTATGATCTCTGTAGCCCTGTATGGGTTCTCGTTGTATTGTGCTCCAATGGTTTCAGTAGAACCTTTTTAGGCCCCTTTCATAGGGGTGCCTTCTATTCCTTCTCAGGGGAATTCATGGACTGACCCCCGGCTGAGTTAGAACAGAAGTCACATATGTGACATCCATGTTTGGTTCCATTTTTTTTTTTTTTTTTGCCCATCTTGTGACCTGTGTAAACGGATGCACATCTGCCTATGTCTGCCCACATCCTTACTGAATTTGGTCCAGTGGACCTGGACACGTCTGCTTACATCCAGCCGCCCATAGGGACACGTTTCAGTCCAGTTTTGGCCCATCTAATCACAGGGTCAAAAACAGACCGAAGTGTGAAAGGGGCCCCTTTACCAGAACAATGTGTCGTAAAAAAAAAGTTGTGCATGCTTAATTTGGGTGTGTTGGCCTTCATTTTTATGTCCATATCAACTGAATGGGGGCCTTCAAAATACTTTTGTCTGTATATAAATGCTTGTGGGATTTAAAATGGTTAGGCATCATCCCGGTATAACCACTTCAACCTGCCACGTAACGGTAAGTCACTGGGGCTGAAGTGGTCAAGTGTTAAATTGGTTGAGTTTAGGTCACCAAGCCCTTGTGTATGATGGGTTGGAGATGCCAACAGGTTTGCCATGGACCCATCAGATCCTATCCTATCCACATTGATTCCCAGACCAGAACAGTGTTGGTAGGTTTTGGGTGATGCCTGCTGTGGTTGAACGTCTCGCTGACTGATGATGGGTGTCATGATCTGTCATTCAGGCAGGATCGTTCTGGCCATTACTCTTCTGTTTCCCTGAGATAAGAGCTATGTTGTGCCCTCCTCTATTTTCTTTTTGTAGTGAGATTATTTTAAAACCTAAAACTGTTCTGTAATATTGATGACCAACCTTGGATCTAAACTACACAAGCAATTGGGACTGTAAATTGCCTGTAGTCTGTCCTCTTGCATAGAAGTTTTTTCCTTCATAGAAAATAGGTTGCTTTGACTATCCATTTCTCAACAAACGTTCAGTCACGAGACAGTTGTGACAGCCCAAGATCACTAGAAGTTAAAATGCAAATAAATGGTGGAGGGACAAGAGCAACCAGGCTGGTGCCATCATCCAGTTCCCAGGAACTGGTCAGGGATGGTTGCGGGACAGTTGTGGCAGCCCAAGATTACTAGAAGTTGCCATGCAAATAAATTGTGTAGGGAGAGGTGCAACCAGACTGGTGCCATCATCGAGTTCCCAGCAACCGTTCAAGGGTGGTTTTGACAAGCTTGGCAACCCATGCAAATAAATGATGAAGAGGCAGATGCAACCAGGTTGGTGTTATCATCCAGTTCCCAGGAACTGGTCCAGGGTGGTTGTGGGAGAATTGTGGCAGCCCAAGATTACTATAAGTTGCCATGCAATCAAATGGTGGAGGGGCAGGTGCAATCAGGTTGGTGCCATCATCTAGTTTCCCAGCATCCATTCAGGGGTGGTCTTGGGACAAGCTTGCCAAGCAAGTAAATAATGGAGAGGCAGGTGCAACCAGGTTGGTGTTATCCAGTTACCAGGAACTGGTCAGGTATGGTTGCAGGACAATTGGGGCAGCCCAAGATGATTAGAAGTTGCAATGCAGGGGAATGGTGCAGGGGGGGTGCAGGTGCAACCAGGTTGGTGCCATGATACAGTTCTTCAGCAACCGTTTTGGAGATGATTGCAGGAGAAGTGTGGCAACCCATGTAAGTGAATGGTGAAGGAGCAGGTGCGACAAAGTTGGTGCCATGATCCAGTTGTCAGTGATTGTTCGTTGATGGTCAGGGGACCATTGCAGCAACCCAAGATCAATGGAATAGGGGCAGGTAGAACACGTTGGAGCCATCATCCAGTTCTCAAAAACTGGTTGGGGACAATCGTGGAAGCCTAAGATAATTAGAAGTTGCAAATCAATTAAATGGTGAAGGGGCAGGTGCAACCAGGTTGGTGCCATGATCCAGTTGTTCGCGACTGTTCATTGATGGTCACAGGACTGTTGCAACAACCCAAGATCACTAAAAGTCGCAATGCAAGTAAAGCGAGGGGCATGTACAACAAGGTTGGGGCCATCATCTAGTTCTCAGCAACCACACAGGGATGGTTGCAGGACAAGTATGGCAACTTACACAAGTGAAACGGCAGGTGCAACCAGGTTGTTGCCATGATCCAGTTGTCGGCAATTGTTCCGTGATGGTTACGGGACCATTGCAGCAGAGCAAGTAAATGGACAAGGGGCAGGTACAACAAGGTTGGAGCCATCATCCAGTTCTCAAACTGTTCATTGATGGTCACAGGACTGTTTCAACAACCCAAGATCACTAAAAGTCGCAATGCAAGTAAAGCGAGGGGCATGTACAACAAGGTTGGGGCCATCATCTAGTTCTCAGCAACCACACAGGGATGGTTGCAGGACAAGTATGGCAACTTATATACTGTAAGTGAAATGGTGAAGGGGCAGGTGCAACCAGGTTGTTGCCATGATCCAGTTGTCAGCAATTGTTCCGTGATGGTTACGGGACCATTGCGGCAGGTACAACAAGGTTGGAGCCATCATCCAGTTCTCAGCAGCTGGTCACGGTTGGTTGTGGAACAATTGTGGCAGCCCAAGATAACTAGAAGTGCAATGCAAGTAAATGGTGGAGATGCAGTTGCACCAAAGTTGGGGTCTCATGCAGTTCTCAACAATTGGTTGGAGACGATTGTGAGACAGTCGCAACAATCCAAGCTCACTAAAAGATACAAGGCAAATAAATGGCAGAAGGTTTCCCATATAGTTTGGGCCTTGGTAGTGAAGTCCTCCTGATGTTATATCGAAGTTTCGGTGACTAATACGAAACATACGATTGGGCAGTTGGTACAGGAAGACACTATTGCTCGCTGGCTGTTGTTGAACTACAAATCCCAGCTTGCTCTGCCACCCTTGCTGCGAGTCGTGGTTCCAAACCAAGCCCAGAAGCCAACGTTAAGCCAGCAGCTTTATTTAGAACCACCACAAGTATTTTTTTATTATAGCGAGCAGCTTGTGATTTCCAGAAGTTTGTAATTACTCAGAGGCCCAGGAAAAGGGGTGGATGCGTGTAAGGTGGAATTTCGAGGCAAGTGGGTAGAAGAGGCGAGAGGGGCACGACGGTACTTTGAAGGACTCTGAACCTCCAGGGGGAGGGGGAAGGGTAGACCTACAGCTGGAGCTGACTTAAGCCCTTTGTAAGAGAGTCGCTGCAGAGGTAGCTGCACCTTTTGGATCACACTTGTGTAAGTAGGTGAGAGGTGAAAGAAGGTGACTGAGCACAGCGAATGACTCTGGGTGTGGGTTGTTTGGGAGGGTATGTGATGTGAAGCTTGGCATTCCTGTTGACTGATTTACTTTTTTTTTTTTTTTTTTTTATTCTAAAGATTGTATCTCAGAAAGCCTCCTTCCTGCTCGAAGAGCTGTCAGATGAGGTTTTCTTTAGCAGAGAACGCTTTGTAGTGTGTCTTTGGGACATGTGACTGCTGCGTGGCCTCTTGTGACGAGCAATCAAAGCTCGGGGCCTGGTCTCGTGGTGTGTGATGTCATGAGTTGTACACTCCCACCATCACACTGGTAGAGAGACCCGCGCCATGGTCAGGCCAGTTTGTCAGCTATGTAGTAATGTGGGTCTTGCAAGGTCATCGTATGGGAAATGCTTGAGTCAGACTTCCTTCCTATCCTGCCTCTTGTGAAAGGCCTTCTAACGGTCTCACCTCCAGGGACGGTCGCAACTTTTGCAAATTTTGTCCTAGGAGCTTTTGAAGAAAAAAGTACCTGATCCTGGTTTCTATGCTTTTCTGGCTGGCTTGAAAATACGCAGCCAGCAAAGTCTGAAAAGTCTCCCCTCCCATCCTGTATGCGGTTTCCAGGTCAAAAATGTACCGGGCAGCAAGGCCTGAATCAGGATGACGGCACAAAACTGTGATGGCAGCACCCATATTACTACAAGGCTCCATTCACACTTGTGCGACTTTGATGCCACTTTCATGTGACTGTTACTCTCTGGCACTGAAGTAGCATCAAAGTAGTGCAGTGGTTTTCAAAGTTGCTAAGACTTTGTAAAGCTTTTATTTATTTATTTATTTTTTGTATTTGTAACAAACATGTCTATACTTATCTGCTCAGTGCACAGAGTGGCCCCAATTCTCCTCTTCTAGGGGCCCCCACCAGCGCTCCAGGCTCCTCCCTCTTCATCGGGTGCCCCCCCCACGGAAAGCTGCTTTCCATGGTGGCACCCGTACAGGCTCGCTCCCGAGTACTGCTGCTGCGTCCATCGACTTGGCCCCGCTTCCGTGTCACAGGATTTGATTGACAGCAGTGGGAGCCAATGGCTCCTGCTGCTATCAATCAGTCCTATGAGGAGATAGACAGCAGCCGGAGCTGCTTCGCTCGTGCACATTGCTGGGTTGGATCGGGCTCAGGTAAGAAAAAGGAGTGGGGGGGGGGGGCAGCTACAGCACAGAATGTTTTTCACCTTCATGCATATAAGTCGCATACATTTGAACTGGTTCCATTGAAATCAACGGGCTGCACTTGTCTGACGACTGTCGACTTTGCCTTTGTTTTTAAAGGCTTACTTTAAGACCCCTTTCACACTGGGGCGTTTTTCAGGCACCTTTTGGGCTAAAAATAGCACCTGAAAAACTCCTGCCCTTTAGCCCCAGTGTGAGAGCCCGAGGGCTTTCACACTGGGGCGGTGCGCTTGCAGGGCGTTAGAAAAAGTCCTGCAAGCAGCATCTTTCGGGCAGTGCGGGAACGCTGTATACACCGCTCCTTCAACGCCCCTGCCTTTGGAATCTATGGGCGCCGCTGCCAAAGCGATTCGGCAGCGGCTCCTTGAACTCTTTATTAGCCCGCTAGCGGGGGGTTAAAAGCGCCCCGCTAGCAGCCGAAAAGCGCCGCTATTGCAGCAGTAAAGCGCCGCTAAAATTAGTGGCGATTTACCACTAACCCCCGCCCCAGTGTGAAAGTAGCCTAAAGGAGACGGAGGGCCAAAGCTCAATTGGCTCTACGTCTTCTCCTGTAGGTTGCAGGATTGTACTTCGCTCTGCACTCCTGTGACCCGTATTCAGCTGACAGCGGTCCGCTGATGTCAAAGAGTTGGTCCAGATTCTGAAGAGATCCCAACTTTTTTTTTTTTTTTTTTTCACGGGGCTGTCCGATCAAATCCGCCTGTCAGTTTTTCAGGTGGACCTGACCGGACCCTCCATTGTCCTCCTATGGAGTGCCGGCCCCCCCGCCATCCGATCTTGTCCCCCAAAAACAGACAAATGGTGGTCTTATTTTTCAATGCATCCTGCGGATGGGATTTCCCAATAGACAAGAGCGGGCTGTGTCCGTGTCTGTTCTGCATAGCGGAGCAGACACTGTCCTGTCATCCGCCTGCTCAGTGGAGAGATCCCGAGCAATCGGATTCCGCTTGGGGGAGGAGCCTGTGTGAAAGGCGCAACAATGTCAGGATCCACCCAGAAACCTGGACTGACCGCTGGCTCAGCGCCTCAGTGAGCGTTGGAGGGTGACAGTCACCAGCTCACTGAAGACCGAGAACCGAGCGATCAGCGGTCTTTAATTGTTCGGTTGCCGGCCTTGGAGGCAGTGGGGGACAGATGCAGCTTCGGACTGATGCTACCTTCACGTAGGTGAGTTTTTTTTTGTGTGTGTGTGTGTGTGTGTTTGGGGTGGTTTTTTTTTTTTTCCTCCCAAGCCCACACTTCTCTTAAGCCTGCTTGTGGAGTGAATGAAAAAAAATCAAACAGATTCCTCTATCCACACAAACATCGTAGATGGACGAAACGAGGGCGACCCATCCATTAAAGGAGCTCCAGAGGCTCCAATGGGCTTCAATATAGGGTGGGCTCGGGTCACAGAGCGTGTGCGCTCTAATCGCACCCAGGCGTGTTACAACAGCAAATTAATATTCGCTGTTATAACACTGATCCTCCTCCTCCTCCTGGCCAATCATGAAGCCGGTTTTGACACTGTTCACCCGATTAGCTGAAAGGACAGTTGATCCTGTTGGATGCCTAGGGGGAGGAGCTGGAAGCCGCCATGGAGGAGAGCACACGGTGCCCCTGCACCACGCTGCCTGCCACCCGTTGCCGCTGCCTATGGGATAAGGGCCGAAACAACCCGCAAACAGCGCGGGGGGGGGGGTCTGATTGCCCCCCCCCCCAAAAAAAAAGCCGCCACTGGCTTTGATCACTAGTGCCCATTGGGTGCCCCCCATCAGTGCAGCCTCATCACAAGGAAAACACAAAGTCCAGCGCTCAGGATGTTTTAAAAGCAAACTGCAACAGGCATAGAAATTTAAGTAATTTAATCAACCAGTAATAAATAATATGAAGTGACAGTAGTAAATACTGATTAAAACCAAGTTAAAAAGCACTGTTACAGGAAAAAACACAGTAACACAGTATTACAATATTAAAAACCACAATCTCACAATAATGGAAAATTGATAAATATTGCACTAAATATCAACATGTGCTTAAAATGGGGGACAGTCAGCCTTGAACAACAGGAGACCATCACAGGAGATCCATTCTATTACACCAAAAAGATGCCCCACAGGTGCAGCCTCATCAGCACACATCAGAGAAAGAGAAAAATTACTTATTTGCTAAACTTTTATAACAAGCTAAAACTTTTTATTTATTTTAATTTTGTCTTTTTCGTTTAGGCAAAAAAAAAACCCCAGTGGTGATTAAATGCCACCAAAAGAAAGATCTATCTGTCTGAAAAAAAAAAAATTATAAAAATTTCATACAGGTACAGTGTTGCATGACAGCCAGTTTTTGTTATTCGGAGTGCGACAACATTCAAAGCTGAAAATTGTCCTGGGCAGGAAGGGCATGAAAGTGGTTCTAGTAGTTCATGCACTTTCTTTTGTTGCGCTCCAGTGCGATACAATCTATTCAAATGAATGGACTCGGATCACTCCGCACTGCATCGCATGTGATTGTTGGTGTGAACCTGTCCTAGGAATGTACGGTCAGTGAGATTAAAGTCCACTTCTCTCCACTCCAGTGGTGTGACCTTTATACCCCCCCCCCCCCCCACATGCTCTGCTCAGTATACAATCTTTGGAGACTTGCAGCAGACAGGTGAGGTGCTTATTGTAGAGGACACAATCTCTTCTACAATAAACGTTTTCCTGTTAGCAACATTTTATTTTTTTTGTACAGTGGAACTTTACTCCAGTTTGCAAGGCAGGCAGGTTTTTATTGCAGAAGATACTCTTGAGTTGATTTAGGCCCCTTTTCACACTTGTGCGACTTGTCCTGCGACTTGGGACTGCAAAGTCGCATGACAAGTCCTACTCCTTGATTTCCAATGAGTACCATTCATATCTGTGCGACTTCAAAGTAGTCCCTGTACTACTTTGGTCCAACTTTCATGCGAGTTGAGGTCCATAGACCTCAAGTTTACATCGGCATTCCCTGAAATCGCATGACTTTGCAGTCCCGGCAGTGTGGAAGGGGCCTAACTATAAGGCCCCTTTCACACTACCGCGACTTCAAAGTCTCGTGATTTTACCGCAATTTCAGGGAATGCCTGTGAAAACTTGGGGTCTATGGACCTCAACTCGCATTAAAGTCGGACCAAAGTAGTACAGGGACTACTTTTGAAGTCGCACAGATATGAACGGTACTCATTGGAAATCATGGGGTACGACTTGTCCTGTGACTTTGTAGTTCCAATTCGTAGGACAAGTTGCACAATTGTGAAAGGGGTCTTACTGGAGAGTGCAAAATCTGCTGCAGCGGTGCATGGTAGCCAATCGGCTCCTAACTTCAACTTGTTTTAATGAAGCTTTGAAGTAGTTTGGTTACCGTGCACACAGCTGCACCAGATTTTGTACTCTCCTTTTTAGTAAATCTGCCCCTCTGTCTCTTCTCCAAAAAAAAGGTCTTACTTGCACCCTTTGCAAGCCAATCCCAGGTGGCTGAAGACTCCGAACCCAAAAGAAGCCGGGCGGAGATGTCAGCGGGAGCGACGGGGGACATTGAGGCTGATGCAGTGCTGAAGTGGGACGCTTTGGCAGGTAGGGCTACATTCACACCAACGAATTGTAGTGGCAGATATCAAAGATTCCTGCATGGGCTCTGAGCGGCTAGGTGCGTCTGCCTGCCCTGTTCACTATGATAGGTGGCCAGCGGCCGCAGCTATCCACAGGTCTCTGTACAGCCAGTAAATACCTCCGGGGGGGAGCGCTGCTGGACGCAATCTCGGATTCATGCCACTACAATTTGCACCATCCTAAATCGCCGGTGTGAATGTTGGCCAAGAATGCCAGGCTGTGCAAATATGCTGTTTAATTCTATCCTATTATGGCGCAAACCCTGGGCGCTGGCAGCAGAGTTTAACCACTTGCTTACCGGGCACTTAACCCCCCCCCCCCTTCCTGCTCAGACCAATTTTCAGCTTTCAGCGCTCACTCTTTGAATGACAATTGCGCGGTCATACAACACTGTACCCAAATGAAATTTTTTCTATTTTTTTTTTTTTTTTATCACACAAATAAAGCTTTCTTTTGGTGGTATTTAATTTCTGCTGTTTTTTTTTTTTTTTAAATCTTTTGCTAAATAAAACGAAGGACAGAAAATTTTGAAAAAAAAACAAACAAACAAAACTGTTTCATAGTTTTTGTTATAAAACTTTGAAAACGGGTAATTTTTCTCCTTCACTAATGGGCACCGATGGGTGGCACTGGTAGGTGACACTGATAGGCAGCACTGATTATGAGACACTGATGGGCACTGATTGGCAGCACTGGTGGGCATTGATGGGTGACACTGGTGGGCATTGGTAGTGGGCACTGGCAGCTGACACTGGTGGGCACAGAAAAATGTAGCCGTGGCTTTCTGTGTGTGAGGGACCGATTACCGATCTTCTGTTTACATCACGTGATCTGCCGTCATTGGCTGACAGCTGATCACGTGGGAAGGGGCCGGGATGGACCTCTTACTCTGATCAGCTGAGTCTCATTGACTTGGTGATCATGACGTGCGCGACCTGCAGGAACGCACAGACAGCGCTTGCTCGGGAGGACGTCCATGGACGCCCTCCTGCCAATTAAGGCCCGGGCTGTAGCCGTCTTTCGGCTATAGCGTGGGTGGCAAGTAGTTAAGAGATGTATGAGTGTGTGGTTTGGTTTTTTTTTTTTTTTTTTTTTTCTTTTACGAATCAGGTGGATGTACATCGGCCCCCCCCCTGCGCCTCCTAACACCGCCGATCGCTCGGTTCTTACAGCACTTTGAGCAGAGAGCTTTGCCCCCCCGAGTGCTGGGCTGTGGAGGGGGTGGGAGCGGCCGGCTCAGGCTCTCAGCGGCTTGCTGAGCCGGGTGTTGGGTGCCAGTCCAGGGATCTGGGCAGATCCCGACTCTATGGTTGTGATAAAGCCCAAGCCTGGACTGGCTCTGTGACATCAGCAGAGCGCGGACTTCAGCCCACTCTATGCTGAAAAAACAGGAAAGGTACCATTGCTGTTCACATGTATTTGACTTTCAAGCACAGTTTGTGTCTGAGATGGCATTACAGGAGAAGCGTGCCTGAAGCTTTTATAGCCATACTTGTCCTGTGGGTCATGGAAGAGCACTTAGTTCTGCACTGTGACCCAGAGTCAGCCAGTGGACTAAAGTTCACTGTTGTCTGACGTCAGAGACAGTCCATACTCTGCAAGGATCCCGACAATAATGTTGGCATCCACCTAGATTCCTGACTGGCAGTGCACTCAGAGCCTGAGCTATTGGTTCCCAACCCAATGCTCCATTGAGCACTGGAGGGGCAGAGCACAGAGCAGACCCAAGAACTGAGTGATCAGTGGTCTTTGATCGCTCAGTTCTTGATGTAGAGCCAGCGGGGGACTGATGTTGCAGCCATCTAGGTGAGGTATGAATGTTTGGTTTTTTTTGTAAACCCGAACTTCTCTTTTGAGAGTTTAATGCCTAATTTTACTGGTTGCCTGAATATGCATTTTAAAGAGGACCTGTCAATATGGCTGTTATCGCACATGGCCAAGGCTTCCATCCAGCACCGGAGATGGGAGTATTCTTCACTTGCGTCCATTGAAGGTTGCAGGTTTTACCCAGCAGGGTACCCACAACCTCACCAAATGTAAATTACTATGTTCGTTATTTTTTTACCAAAGCCATGATTTAA
Source organism: Lithobates clamitans (assembly GCA_037952925.1). NCBI lineage: Eukaryota > Metazoa > Chordata > Amphibia > Anura > Ranidae > Lithobates > Lithobates clamitans. The sequence continues at coordinate 27,748 of JBBGZY010002095.1, read as the reverse complement.
TGGTGTTCTATATTTTAGATATACAGTATTAGGGCTCTCCTGTCTCTCCTCCTTTTTTTACGGTGGACATCCCCGGTCATTTTTTTTGGGTTGCTAACTTGCTCTTTCGGCTTTACCCTGCTAACCCCTGAGGGCCACTGCTATATGAAGTTTATCCAAGACAGCAACCTGCTGTTACCAAACCCCCCCCCCCCCCAAAACTGTGCCAATTCCTGGGTAATTCACATTAATGAGTAATTGTTCTCGGTGGCACAATATGCAGGCTTAGCTGGCATGCTCAAAGACAGGAAGTTGGTGAAAGAGGCTGTAGGAGATCCAGAACCCTGAAATAGGAAATACTATTTCGTATTTTCTAAAAGACTGAAACTTAGTGGTTGCCTATTGATACACAGAACTTAAGCACATCACCCAGCTAGGGTTTAGATCTACTTATCGGATGGATTCAAACTTTTACTTAGTGTTAATGCTAATTGCAGCGCCATTAATTTTTGAATTGCATCCCAACACACATTTTCAGTGCGCCACAGTAGACCGATGTGCTGGGGGAAAAAAACGTTTTTAGATCCATTTTAAAGGTCATTTAAGCACACATCCATTATGATTTACTAATATCCTTTTCCTGACTAAGAGCTCTGCATAACTTTAAAAACAAGGTCCCAAAGCAAGCCCTGATGAAGGGGGATTGCCTGTCCCTGAAACGCGATGGCTGCCTTTTTTTTTAATCTTCCTTTATTTTATATGGTTACCAGCAGTAAATGATAATGGACAGGTACTGTGCCAGAAATGTAATTGAGCTGCACAATGTAGAGGGGACTGCAGGCAGGTAGGTTTATTTTATTGCAGAAGAATTCTGTCTACTATTTTAGTTCCTTTAGGATTATCCTCTAGCGCTCTTCTTGTCGCTTTTACTTGGGTTTTCTCCATTTGGTAAGCCATTGTTTTTTGGTGAAGCTGCCAAGGTTGACTCATCAAGACCAACAACCAACACCTCTTGAGTGACATATAGGATCAGAGCGGAACACCTCACATCTACTCGTTTGTGGCTGTTAACATGAATTGACTGTCTTACCGAAAAGATCTTGGTGGAGAGACTTTTTTTGTTCCTCTGTTCATCAGAGCAGGTTGTACTGCAGGAACAGTAATCATGTAACTATCAGGAAAGCTATTCTCCAGAGATTGTATAGGTGATGGTTGGTATCTCTATAAGAACCTTCCAACATGGTATGGACTTCCTGCAGCCCTCCAACTGCTAAAGAGCCACAAGCCTCAGTGGGAGGGTCTTCTGGGCCTTGTAGTGTCTCAGCACTTGCAAAGAGCCAAGTAACCCCACCAGCCTTCTGTGAAGTTCAAGCGTCTACGTCGCCTTTCCACTTCATTTTTAAATTTTACTTTATTTTCTCTTTAAGATGATCCTCTGGCGCTCTTGTTGTCGCTTTCACTTGGTCTTCTCAATCTGGGAGGCTATCGTTTTTTGGTGAAAGTGCCAAGGTTGAGTCATCAAGACCAACCAACATCTCCTGAGTGACAGTATGGGATCAGAGTTGCACGCCTCACATCTACTCCATTTGTTGGTTTGTTTTGGCAATTAAAATGAATTGGCTGCCTTACCCAAAAGGCTTTGGTTGGAATGGGTCAGAGTAGTTCATGGTGCAGGTAGAGTAATCATGTGACTATCAGGGAAGATATTGCACAGAGGTTGTATACGTAGTGGGACCTGCTGAATGGATAAACTGCTTTAGTTCTCTATTTGTGCAGAGGCCACCAGCTCACCAAAGCGCACCGACACAGGAAACCAGTTTTGGAAAATGTCCTTTATGATCTAACATGGGAAGGGGTGCAGGATGTGGGATACTCAATTTCAGTAAGAGGACTCTCCTCCTGTACAATCTGACCTCTGTACATCGCCTGCTAATAGTCAGAATACTGTTCTCCTTGAGAGACTAAGGGAAGGCCATAGGTAGGGACCCCATGAAAGAAGACTGACTTGGATGAGATATCCCACTAGAACAGTTACCATGGTCTTGCAGCACAGTCAGTACTCACAAGGCCAGGGAGCAGCTGTGCCCATTAAGCTTTCACCAGACGCATTCTAGCGAGGCTTTGCAGACTGGACCCAGCGGGTGAAGTCTCAGGGGTGTTGAAGATAACTTTAGGTGCACGCCCCCCAGCTCTGCCACAGCTGGGACCTCCAAGAACAGCAACTTGATTCAGTAGAACCCTCTACAGGGGAGGGGGTAACCAGAACTGGTGGAATCCCTTTTAACAGGAAGACCCTGCTGCTCTGGGGTTCACACTATTTATCCACCTCTCCAGCCACCTACTGAGCCACCCATCCCCAGCGGTTGACTGGCACTCCATAACTATTAATCTACCTATTTGACTCTCCCCTCCCTATGTTACAGAAGCCTCAGAAGCCTCTAGAAAGCAGGGGAAAAGTCAAACCTGACCTGTAAGACCCAAAACAGCCCAAAGAAATTAGGAGCCAAAAAAGAACTAAATTTGCCTGCTGTTCTAGCAGCCTACCTAGGGGGATGCTACATTTGCCTCTCAGCCTGAGGATTAGACAAGTCCTGTCCGGGGGAGCTGAAAGGCTTCCTCCTTCTCCATATGACTTGTTCCTCATAGCTGTTCTTCTCTGGTTGACCAGTGTCCCAAGTGGTCCTGTATTGTTCTGAGGACATCAGAGGCCTGCCCATATCCCAGGAACATTGGCAAGTGCAAAAGAGTGCCAGGGGATCAGGGAATAGGATAAGTGGTTGAAACAAAACGGCATGCACTTTTTTATCTTTTCCGATATACATGTGATGCTGGCGGATTAAAACGGATGGTGGCCATGATTGGAGTCCAGTCATTACTGGTCTAGAGGATATAGCTGAGCGTGCATGACCATCGCTAACTTGATGGTCAAAGCCTTCTGGTAAGAGGCCCTTTTGTGTGTTGTCACCTGGTGGCGGAAGTGTACACTGTTTTAACAGGAAGTGGGAATGTGGAGACACACAGATTTGTTTTATGGAAGTTCAGTCATCGATTATCACAAACTTTAATTGGTACCTTAATCTATATTTACACTCTTGTGATTTTTGTCACTTATCACTGAATTACATATGCACATTATATTTGTGTTGCGTGTGGGTTTGGTTTTGTTTGTTTTTTTGTTTTTTTTAAACTTTTGTTTTTGGTTTTTAGATTTAGCACTGCTTTATTACTTTTTATATTCTTGCTGTTAATATCACTTTTGTGGAGTAGCTGCTTTTTCCCCTTTATTTATTTTTGGGTGCTACATATAGTTACTGGGCGGTATCTATCCAATAACCTTCCACCATAGTGTGGACCTCCTGCAGCCCTCCGAACTGCTAAAAAGCCACAAGCCCCAGTGGGTTGGTTGGGTTTGCTGGGCCTTGTAGTGTCTCGGCACTTGCACGGAGCCAGGTCACTCTCCCAGCCCTCTGTGCGATACAAGCGTCCTACGTCACCTTTCCACTCCATTGTAATGAAAATAAGGGTGTGAGCATGTTTGTGATGGTGACACATTTTTTCACTCTACGCCTGGATCTGCTTACAGCAACAATGTCTGTCTGTTCTGATCACAGATGGTGGGTGGAAACAAGGTGGGGCGTTTTAATTTTGAGATAAACTGATTGAGTCTGGTGATACATTCATGCCTTCAGATTTGGGAGGACGGGGCAAAATAAATATTTTGAGTTTGTCAAGTGAATAGTTTTTACTTTTACTTTTAGAACTTGTATTATATAAAGTTGGCGTCTCTGTAATCGTTTTGTAATAACCGTTGTATTTCAGGGCTATTACTAGAAGCCAATCTGTCTCCTGTGGTGCACATGCATTGACAATAGGTATGAGTAGAGTGTTGACCTGATCAGTGTGCTCCTCGGCCTTCATTGTCCAATAATCATTGCCTCTTATGCCGTGTACACACGGACGGACTTTTCGACCAGGACTGGTCCGACGGACCGAATCCGGCGGACAATCCGACCGCGTGTGGTCAAAGTCAGCTCGTCTGTATGCTAGTCCGACGGACAAAAACCGACGCAAGGGCAGCTACTGGCTATGAACTTCCTTATTTTAGTCCGGTCTACGACATCACGTACAAATCCGTCGGACTTTGATGTGCTCATATGTAGGCAAGTCCACTTGTTGGTAAAGTCCGCCGAAAGTCCGTCAGACCGTCCAGTCAAAAAGTCCGCCCGTGTGTACGCTGCATTAGAAGTCCACTTTACCCATTTATGGCAAAGTCTACTGCTGCTCAACAACTAGTTTGGGCTGGTTCTCATTTCTGTATTTCTGTAATTCACGGCAAAGTGACAGATTTTACTAATAGCCCAACTCCCTTTGCCAACACCCCACTGCAAGAGTCCTATACTGGGTAAGCTCTGCTGTGGGAAGGTGTCGGAGCTTAACCAGGTGGATGACTTAGTCACATAAGAGAGTTGTTGCATGGTTCCCCATACCTGAAAGCCCTGATCCTGTAGAGCTCCGGTGCCCAACCTGTGGCCCTGGGGCCGTATGCAGCCCTTCACATTCCCCCTTTTATTGTGCCGCCCTCTAGGTCCTTGAAGATAGGAGCTTGTGTTTTGGTGCTTAGCCAACCCAATAGAGTTGGGGCTCTTTCACATTCACAGTGAAGTGCAGTGTCTTCTGAAGAGTGATCCATGTTTTAGATGGCTTTTTGAAGGGCATTTGAAGGGGGCTCTTGATTTAACCCTATTATGCCGTACTACTGCCCCACAGTTATGCGCATTTTTATGCCGTTGTGGGGCAGCCCCATTTAAACTCAATAGGCAAGTTTGACATCCTTGACGTGGGCATAGCATCGTGCCCGCGGCATCTGTACAGCCCTGTCTGGCTGTATTGGATCAGTTCAGCCGGGTGGGTCGGGGGCTGTTTTTACCTCCCCGCAGCAACCTATCTGAAAGGGCACAAAAAGTAGGTGAATGGGTTGATTTTATTTATTTTACAATATTTTTATTCTTCTTTCTTCTTTTTTTTCCTTTTTGAGAGCAGCGTAGAGATCACAAATGATCTCTGACAATCTCTTGCAGTATGTCTGCAGTCTCTGACCATTTCTCATCACATCTGCAGTCAGTTTTCTGTAACATTACAATTACTGAATATTATGTGTGGCCCTTTATTGATATCAGGGGCCACCCCTGAGGCCCACTACATAAAGCAAATTGACCAGCACTGCCCTTGAGTAACCTAGTGAGGGAGTCAACGGTGTAGGAGGGTGTTAAGGGATTGTAGATGGGTGAGTATACCTTGATGAGGGAGGGGGGACATTGGGAGACACTGTCACTGCATTTAGTGGGCAAAGTGCCAGTGTCTCTTTTAATCCGAACTCGTTGAACTTGTTCTTGCTTTGCCCTACCTTGGCAAAGCTCCGAATCACTTTAGGGGGAAGGATTAGACCCTCGGGGAATTGCTTTGGTACATTTATGAATGTTAAGCCATGCATCAGCATGCAATGCGTTAAGGCACTGCAATGTACATCCATCAGAAAAGTCCATAGGGATTCATGTTACATGCGTTGCGCTAATGCAATAATGTGAATAGGCCCTAAGGGGCACCTGTCTCAGAGCAAAGCAAATGGGATCTGTCGTTCTTCAGCTCCTTAATCACTAAATGTATCTGAATTGCACAGGAAATGGGGAGCAGTCCAAGCCATTGTAATTTTCAGGTTTCCCTTCAGGAAGTTTCCATACAGAGTGCTGCTGACATAAATACTTCTCCCCTTGTGTTGGAGGTAAAGCAGAAGCTTGCTGTATTTTGGGTGTCAGCTGCTGTGCGTCCCACCAGCTCCAGCCGCCATTCTCATTCAGTTCACTGTCCAAGATCTCCTCTTGTAATGATTAATCCCCAGCTGCAGAGCATTAGGGAAGATGTCAATAAATTGATGGCAATTAATTCATCACGCTTCACTAATTAGAGGCAGGCGTCGACACAGATACTGACACCGCCTGTCTCTGACACCCAGGAGCTTGTGAAGAGCCCACCATTCCCCATATACAGCACCTTGGATCGTCAGCTGTGATAAAACTACAAATCCCATCATGCCTCTGTTCCTGGGGGGGGGGGGGGGGCGTCTTGCAATGCCTCATGGGATTTATAGTTCCACGACAGCTGGATTGTTGCATATGCCTACAGCTGATCTACAGTATGTGAAGGCTCTCCTTTACTCCAGTGACAAAAATCCCTGGGTCCTCCCCTTCAGTCCCAGCTGTGGAGATTAGTCAAATATCCTCCTGATTTCACACTAGGCCCATTTCATGGTAAACCATTAACATTCACTAAAATGTTTTCTGGTTGTGGCTAGGAAAATTATGTTTGTACTCGCCCATCAGCACCTCTCCTTGTTTTGGAGACCGGTGATATGGCACTGAAGTCTACACCCACTGCCAATGGGTCCCTTCGTTGTTGCATCATCTGGTCTTCGGCCTTTTGGATCCTTAGGGGACCCACCATTGGACAGCCAATAGGCGGTCCATCTAATGTCACACTAGACCCATGTCATGGTAAAAAATAATCCACCAGAATTGTCTCGGGTTGTGGGGGGAGATCATCCTTGTACTCCCTCACTGGCAGTTCTGGTTGTAGAGACCGTTGAAATGGCACTGAAGTCTACACCATTTCCAACAGGTCCACTAGTTGTTGCATCATTTGGTCTTCAGGCTCATTGGAGGACCCAGTGTTGGACAGCCAATAGGCAGTCATTCTACTATCCCAGCTAATGTCACACTAGACCCAATTCATGGTAAGACTTCACAATCCACCAGCATTGTTGTGGGAGGAAAAAAAATCATCCTATTTTTTTTTTTACTCCCTCATCTGCACCTCTCGGTTGTGGAGACTCGTGATACGGCACTGAAGTCTACACCCACTGCCAGCAGGTCCCCTAGTCATTGCATCTTCGGATCCTTCGAGAACCTACCGTTGGACAGCCAATAGGTAATTGGCTGTGAATTATCAATTTTAAGTCTTGTTCAATGACGAGCACTCCAATCTTATTTATCTTTACACCCACAGCCAACGGATCTCCTAGTTATTGCATCCTTTGGTCTTCGGTCTTCTGGATCCTAAGGGACCTACCATTGGACAGTCAATAGACAGTTGGCTCTAAATTATCAGTAATTTTATCTTCATTTATAGAAAACATAATGACAGACCTGTTAAATGCACTTTCACCTAATACTATCACTGTTTGGTCTTATCGTCCACCTAGCAGGTGATAGGCAGAGACTGTTTATGGATTTACTGCTGCCTTTTCCTAGAGATAAAACTGCAAAATTTAGATAAAACTTAATTGGCAGATAGCATGCCGCTCCCACCATATCCAGATATCCGCTGCGTCACCCCTGGCGAGATCAGTCACTAATTTTCTTTCCGCAATGGTACAGCCAATACGATGTGTCCACATCACGCAGGCAGCAACGTAGGTACACAAAGAAGGGCCCTCCCACTCTACAGTCCAATAGAGAGAAGACTTGGTTTCCAGTGTGTCACATGACTACAGATTTGGGTACTTTTTTTTGGATTTTAGAATGGAATTTCTTTTTTTTGTGTAGTTAGAGGGGAGAGTGGTGTGTGTGGGGGGTGTGTTTTTGGTGGGGTGAAAGAGAGTACATGGCTGACCCTATCCCAAGCTCCTTCCGTTCTCTCTGTGGTTGCAAGCTCCCAGTCTCTGCTAGTCCCTTGAGTATTCTGGCCCATTATAGTGATTTTATATAATACAAGTAATATTATACTAATAGAAATATTGGATATGGAGTCAGAACTGGTCCTCAGAAGACCACAGGCAAGCTCAGCAGTTAATGGCTGGGGTCAGAAGCGAGGGATGGACAGTCGCTATGGAATTATCCTGGGACAGAAAGGGTGGCTAGAGTCCATATTCCTCTCTGGTGGCAGAGGGTGAGACTTAAGCAGGTGACGTCACAGTGCAGTGCCGCAAATCACTCCACTTGTCCATCTCACAATGACTGTTGCTGTCACCCTGCAAAGCGTTTGTGTCTACATACATAAGCCTGTCATTTGTATTTACAGTTGTGATAAGGAGGCTTGTGGGAGTGCAGGATATGAGGTTTGGTTTGCACCTGGAGTCCTCCCACATCAAGCTGAACATTTCAGTTATCCCTGTATTAATAATTCATCTTCACTTATACAGAACATGAATTAATGAACACCGTCCTGTTCAATGACACGCACTCCTACCTAATACTGGTAGACAATAGTCAGGTTTGGCCTTCTCGTCCACCTGGCAGGTGATCGGCAGAGACTGTTTATGGCTTTACAGCTGCCTTTTCCTGCAGTTATTAGTGAAAAAATTAGATAAAAAATAATCAGTCGTTGCCGCTCCCGTCTTATCCGCACACGGATGTCAACCACGTCACTGTTTAGTGAGATCAGTCTCTACTGCTTGTCTTATACTGTATATGTAGGTTGTCTTTCAGAATCTAGAAGACCCAATATGAACCCAATTATCAACTTTTATAATCCAATATAGAACACATAGACCAATGCTGCCAATGTGGATCAAGTTGTGAGTCAGCAGGTTAAGCTCAACTCCCAAGTGTAACACTTCCAGGTATTTTATTACCTCTTCCAGAGATCACAATACTCCCCCCTGACAACGCCTTCATCTGATTTCTTGCCAGAAGGAAGGAGCCACCCCCCCCCCCTTTTTTTTCCCCCAGGCATCATCCATGGTCATCATATACTTCCTTAAAAGAGGTGCCAACCCAGATGGCACGATCATGTAAATCCCGGTGCCTGCAACTAACAAAGCCTTGGCTGGAATTTATGCGTGTTGTTCCTTTCACTGAAGCCCTATTGGTCCCACTGCCACCCAACGGCGGGTCACCATTCCTCCTGCTCCTGGCCACAGGCGCTATGTCATTTCTATTTTTCCCCACTGACCACAGCTGAGACTTTTGTCTACTCCTACTAATGTTGGGGCAGTTTCTATTCCCACTGACCACAGCCCTGCCATCCTAACGTCTGAAGGATCATAAGCTGGACCTTTTTGTTTAGAAAGTATGGAGACCCCTGAGGTAAAGCAGTGGCCACCGAAGATTACCCAGCAATCATAAAGTTCCTGTTTGTGCGTTTAGGCAAACCTGCGGTGGAGGAGAACCTGCATGGGAAGGATGACCTGGTCTCTTGATTCCTTTCTGATCTTGGAATTGGATGAGGATTATGGAAGACGGTCTTTCTATCATGCACATTTTGTAATTCATCTGACATGCTGAGTCACCCTGTCTCAATGTACTTGGTCCCGGTGAAAGATGCGTGTTCGATTTCTCTGCAGGTTAAAACTTCCTGGTCCCACCCTTTCTCTTGTCACCCCAAACATTAACACAGGTTTGAGGTTTCTCGTTGTGTAGGGTGGGGGCACCTTCTTGGGAACATACTGTGCGTGGGCAGCCAAGTACAGACAAGTCTGGGTATCGGGTTTGGTATAATATATTTACATGGGAAGCTTTTAATGAGGGTGAGGTGGGAACCCTCCCTGAAAGTCTTCACATCGACTCCTGTCACCTGAAAATAGAGGCCATCATTGATCCTTTCTTTTTCAGACTCATGGCTTGGGCTGGATTCACATGCACATGACAATGGGTGCCTCTGCCGCTCCGACCACCACCAAGATTTATTTTTTTAGACCTCATCTAATTTGGCTATTCCAGCACCTGCCTGAGTACCTACCCCACAGAGGTTCCAGAATTGGGACCCTGACACCCCCAAAGAGGATCCAGGATTGGGACCCTGACACCTGAGAACCCCAAAGTTGTGCCTATGGAAGGTCGCATGTTTCTAACCTATAAAGTTACCACAACCTCAGCAGATGGTTAGGTTGGTTGGCAGGGTTAACTGCTTGTTTTGTCTAGGGGTGAACATAGAGCTTATGCTCGCCCTATCCTTCGATCCTCTGTAAAAAAGCGCTCCCCAACACCCAGCCGTGGACTGTTCCTGCCTGCCTCACGTCCAGGGCTGGTCTATGGCGTAATGACATCGGGAACAGTCTACCACACAAAATTGATGGACCGCAGGGGGTGGGATCCCTGGACCGACACCCGGTTCAGCCTCTCGGCTCGCCGAGAGCCTGAGCCAGCCGCCCCCACCCCTTACACAGCCCAGCACCCCAGTGAGCGTGGAGGGGCAGAGAGAAGAGCTGTGACTGACCATCTACAGCTTTCTGCTCACGAAGCTCTGAGAACCCAGTGATTGGCTGAGTTCAATCGCTCGGTTCTCAGAGTTCGAGGCGCCGAGTGACAGATGCTGCATCTTCCTAGATGAGTTTGATTCTTTTAAAAGAGTTTGTTTGTTTTTTTTGTCTGTTTCCTTTGTACAACTATAGGCAAACCTCTTCTTCCCTTTTTTTTTTTTTTTTTTTTTTTTTTTTTTTTTTTTTTTTGGATAGAGGAAGGGATAGTTCTAATCCCTGTGGTGTTTTTTTTTTTTTTTTCCTCCATCTGTGTTCCATTTCGGAGATTTCCCTTCACTTCCTGTCCCATAGCCAAAACGGGAAGTGAGAGAAAATCCCTGGGAATTCCTTGGGGGACCCCCAGGTCACCAGAACCAGTGTCCCCATTGGAAGATTTTCCCGCTATTACTTTTCCGGGGACAACCCAAAATGTGGGATTTCTGGTACTTTCAATGATGATGGTGAATCTCCCTAATGGGGGCACAGACAGCAATAAAAACTTACAAGTGCTCTAATCCCTTTGCACTCCATCCAGGTTTTACCTTTTTTAGTTATACTTTAACAATCATGACATCATCCATCATCTTCATTAAGGAAATATGCAGATTGCAACACCTGACCTTTTTTCTGGAAGCGTTTTGTTATCTAATTTATAATGGCCATCCTTTTGATTAAGATCCCTGATCTGGATCAAGTTTGTGGATCATTGATTGGCTGTAGGGTTAATCTAACTGAAGGTAGTAATGAAATCCTTACAGCTGAACTAAACTCTCTCACTCATTATGAATTGTTTGTACTCTTATTCTGCTAGCGCTAGTAAAGTATATTCTATTGGTTTTAAACTTTCTCCAGTTACTTCCTGGTTTCTCTCCTAGGCCAAAATGTTGTCACATATGATGTCAATTCTTGTTAAAGTGATTGTAAAGGTAGAAATTAAAAAAATATATATTTTCTTGCCTCCTGCCGCAAACCACCTCTTCCTAGTTTCCCTGCTGGAGCTCTCGGCCCCTCCCTCTTATTGGTTTCCTTGCCGTTGCTCCTGGCCCCTCCCTTTTTTTTTTTTTTTTGGTTTCCTTGCCGTCGCTCCTGGCCCCTCCTCTTCTTGCTTCCCTTGCCGAGGCACCTGGCCCCTCCTCTTCTTGCTTCCCTTGCCGAGGCACCTGGCCCCTCCTCTTCTTGCTTCCCTTGCCGAGGCACCTGGCCCCTCCTCTTCTTGCTTCCCTTGCCGAGGCACCTGGCCCCTCCTCTTCTTGCTTCCCTTGCCGAGGCACCTGGCCCCTCCTCTTCTTGCTTTCCCTGCCCGCGCTCCTGGCCCCTCCTCTTCTTGCTTCCCTTGCCCCGCGCTCCTGGCCCCCTTCTCCTCTTCTTGCTTCCCTTGCCCCGCGCTCCTGGCCCCCTTCTCCTCTTCTTGCTTCCCTTGCCGGCGCTCCTGGCCCCTTCTCCTTCTTGCTTCCCTTGCCGGCGCTCCTGGCCCCTTCTCCTCTTCTTGCTTCCCTTGCCGGCGCTCCTGGCCCCTTCTCCTCTTCTTGCTTCCCTTGCCGGCACTCCTGGCCCCTCCTCTCTATCCAGTGCCCCCATAGGAAGCCACTTCCCATGGGGGCATTTGTGCTTGCTCGCTCCTGAGCCCTGCTACTGCATCCATTAAAACAGACAGCGGGACTTGACCTCACCCTCCACTACCTCATCGCTCGCTTTGATTGACAACACTGGCAGTAATTGGCTCTCAGTGCCCCAGCAAAGCTAGTGAGACTGGGAATTGAGGGGAGAAAAGAGCTGCAGACGTGCACGACGCTGGATCAAATAAGGAGTAAAAGGGGGGAGGCTGATGCCTAAACATTTTTTTAAATTTTTAATGCAAGGAATGTATTAAGTTGAAATATGTTTAGGCTTTAGAACCACTTCAAGTCCAGGGGTAGAAAAATAATCTGTAATACTACACTGTGCGACATGTCCCCCAAAGTGTCTTCACTCTTGGTCTGTTAAATATATAAATATGTTTTCCTATGTCTTGTGCAAAAAAATTATACCTGTTTAAACCTGTCAAATATCAAGTGTTTTCCTGTTCACCCCGCAGTGTTGTCAGCCCAGTCCAGTTCTCTGTGAACTACAGAACACCTCCCTTCTGTGTTATGGAAAAGAGGGCAAGGGAGGTGGGGTGACAACTCTGCTCCTCGTGACACTGTGAGCTGTGAGTGAGCGTTGTCACCCCAGGCCAGGTAGGGTGTTACTGGCAAGATCACCAGGTGAAAAAGGGAAACCCCCCCCCCAAAAAAAAAAAATGTAATGCAGATGTCCCCTTTTAGGATTGGTGAGCTGCAGTGTATTACATTTTGTAATACTTACCTACTCTGTGTAATGGTTTTGCACAGAGCAGGCCCGATCCTCCCTTCTTCCCCTTCTTCCTCTCTCTCCCTCTTCCTCCCTCCTGGCCCCTCCCTCTTCCTCCCTCCTGGCCCCTCCCTCTTCCTCCCTCCTGGCCCCTCCCTCTTCCTCCCTCCTGGCCCCTCCCTCTTCCTCCCTCCTGGCCCCTCCCTCTTCCTCCCTCCTCATTGGCTCACTGATTTTGACAGCAGCTGCTGCACAAAGGTTTTTTTTTTAATCTTAATGCATAAAATGTACAAACATACATCTCTGCTCTGTGTAATAATTTTGCACAGAGCAGCCCCAAACCTCGGGTCCTCCGCAAGTGCTCCTGGCCGAGTGACCCCCCATAGCAACCCTATTTGCTACGAGGCACTTGTGCATGCTTGGTCCTGAGCCCAGCTCTGTATGTCCATAGGTACACACAGTGCCACTCAGTCCTGCCCCCTGTCCCTCCTCATTGGCTGTGATTGACATGAGTGAGACCCAATGGCTGCTGCTGTGTCTGAGCCAATGAGTCAGGAGGGCCGCTGCTTTCCTGCATATCACTAGATCGAGTGCAGAGGGGGAGCTGGGTTGGGCGGGGGAGCTGCACACAGACGTGTGGTTTTATTTATTTATTTTTTTGCCATCATGCATGGAATGCACAAATGGGGAAAAAAAAAACCCTTCAGCCTTTAGAACCACTTTAATCTAATGTATGAAGTTGCTTATCCCACCAGTCTGGAGCCGATCTGACCATTGGAATACTGATAGCGCTAGCCAGTCCTTGTCCAATCAGAGCTCTCTGATGTCGATCGGTCAGAGCAGGACATCAGTGTAATGTAATCAGTGTGAAAGGCGCCAGTGTAGATAATCTCCTTCATAGAGGCATTAGGTATGACAGGGAGGGCTGGGAGGACAATGGGAAACAATACAAAGTGATTTTAAAGTCGCTTGTGTTACTAGCTCAAAGGTCACGGCATTCAGCCACATGTGACATTTATACCCCTTGTTGGTATAACGCGTGACGTGTCTTCCTCATACCTGGATAACGTCACCCGTGTACACCTTCAGCTGTGCTCCTCCCAAGAAATTCTCAAAGGCATTCATTGGAATTTGTCATTATCACAAGAGGACCAATCACAGCTGACTTTAATGTAAATATCTGATATTTTATGTTAGGAAGGGGTATGTAGCTTGCTGGCTATGCCAGTGATGTCATTGGAGTGCGACCTTCATGAGTGCCAATGCAATGCCATCGTGTGAACGTTCCCTTTGTGTGGTTATACCTTGCCTCAATCCCACCCCTGATTTGACAGCAGCGTGCCCTAGGGGGCCACCATGAGTGCCCCATAACTGATCCTCCAAATGGTAAGACCTGGCCAATCCTTTCTCCATACGAGAAGGGAAGAAAGAGGTTACACATGGTAATCTGCTAAGTTCAATGAGCAAGTCGCACTGGAAAGAGCGATCGATCCCGGTGGTAAAGGTCACGGTCTAGTTCCCATCACCTATGGCTCTTCAGGAGGTGTCCACCAATCTGTGGCTAGCCGTAAACTCTGAATTTGTTTTCCGGCTCCCTTCTGTACTGATTTGCTCCCGTTGCTGAATTTGCCCTTTTAAAAATCCATGGATATTTCCAATGTTCTCAACGGCAGTATGATTAAAAGAGACGTATGGCCAAAGCTTTTTGGCTATATTTCTCTTGTGATTCATAGGAGTGCACTTACTTTTGTTCTCCTGTGACCCATAGTAGTCTATTACCCGCTATCAGTTGACATGGGAGAGCCACTCCAGGATCTGGACGGATCCCGACAATATTGATGGGATGCACTCTGATGCCTAATGAACAGCTGGAACCTCTCAGTGGTCGGAGCCATCTGGTCCCGCACTCCTGCGCTGAAGAAGCAGAGTGGAGAGCAGTGACTGGCCGTCGCCTCTCTCTGCTTGAAGCAGACCAAGAACTGATCAATTGGTGGTCATGTGATCTCTCGGTGTTACAGCCAAGGTGGGACAGCTGCAGCATGGAGGCGAGTATGTATGGGGTCCCCCCCCCCCAAGTCCCACGCTTCTTTAAAGAAAAAATGCAATATATTGGCCACTTGGAGATATTTGGCAATACACCGAGAGCAGAGACTCGAAGAAAGAGGACTTCAGTGCCCTAGAGAGTCTTATCAAATCTAGTAAGAGGCTCTCAGCCAATCAAATGCTTGTATTTATCCAACAAAATCTTCTAAGTGGACCTTAGAAAGAAGATCACGTTCTTAGTCATGTGTCCCCTCTTCTACTGCTGTGACATTGACCTACAGCCACAGAGGTAGAAGAGCCAACTTTTTCGGCCATTGTCCCTGGTTGTCGTGGCATGCTGACACTTGTAGTTCCTTGGCGACTGGGAGGCCTGAGGTTGTGCAGGACTGAGCGAGACTCTCGAATCTCAGCGCTTGCTTTGCATTACATTGTACTGATGTGTCTCATCCATGGGACGTCTGCCTGTCACCCATCCCAGCCTTTCCCACCCGCGCTGTGCTGGAGGACGGCCATCAGGAGATGTCTGAGGATAATCTCAGGCGATACCGGGAGGTGTATAGTGTGCCGCCATAAAGGTGGATAATGCCAACGCTACCCAGATACGTATCGGAGAAGTCATTCCAGGACAATGCAATAGAAGATTCAGAATAATCGAAGCGGGATGAGGCATCGGACGTGCTTCTACTTGTATCATCCCTGCTGGGATTTCATGCAAGGACATGCAGTCCAAGATTTGTAGCAGATGGAATTGAGCGTCTTGTTTCCAGCCAATATTTTTATTAATCGCACATCAAAATGCCTCAGCTTGTGCACTTTGCCATAGTGACCCGTCCTGTAAATTTATAGTAATTAATGCAAATGATTAAAACTAAAGCTGGCCAGACTTGCATGGAAATTCGACGGGTTCCTGCTTTTAAATCCATGCATGGCTGTTTTCCATTCAAGAGAAATCGATCGAGTGATCTACTCCTGAACAGAACTGTTGGGCGCAATCCTGCTGTCAGAATACAATAGTGCAGAAGGGGGATTCCTCCATCCACCTCGAATGTGTGCATGGGGGGGCTAGGCTTGTTTTCTTTTTTGTACGGTGTGTTTTTTGTTTTTTATTTACGGTATTTTTTTTTTATTTTTTAGTGTGGTGTTCTTTTTTTGTTTATTTTGTTTTTCTCTTTTTATGTTTTTTTTTTCGTCTGTTTTTGGTGTTTTGGTTTTTTTTTTGTTTTTTTTTTTTTTGTTTGTTTTTCAGTCAGCTGGCTGATTTAAAAAAAAAAAAAAAATACATCTACAGCTAGATTTAAACCAAATGCAAACCTCTATTACTCTTTTATGGCCTGTACACACGATCCGAATATCGAATAAATAATAAATACAACTTTTTTCACTTAATAGTCGCAAGTAGAAATTGAATAGGTAACTAAAGTCACGAAAATTTTCGTACGACAGAGGAAAAAAAAATGCAAGTGATGTCTTGTGTTGTAATGTATTTGTTTTGCATTTTCGGACGACAACTATACTGACTAAACGAAAATCGTACGATCTGGTATCAGAAGAGGAAAATTTTTGTGCTTTTCTGATCGAATAATAACGGATGAACTGTCGTGATCGGCTCTCGAAAGTAGTGTACACACGATCCGAAAATCGTACGATTCTTCCTCGGATATTCGGATCGTGTGTACGGGCATTTTAGATATGATGGCTGCATTAGTTTTCTTTTTTCGGCTTTTGTTTTTTATTTTTTCATCTGGCAACAGAACAAGCTCTCATGCAGTTGGATCAGGGTTTCTCAACCAGGGTTCCATGGAACTCTAGGGTTCCTCCAGAGGTTGCTAGGGGTTCCTTGACCAGTGAGCAATTTCCATCTCTTAGATGAGTTCCCAATGACAACATTGATCTTTTTATGTATCTGTAAGGGGGTAATTCTTCCCAATGAGAGGCAAAATGATACCCCAGCTCCACTGCCAGTATGATGTTCTATTAACTGTGATCCGGTGCTCTAGCCAGGACGTTCAGGCCCCAAAATGCAGTACTTGAATCATAAAAGGGCTGGCAACTCGGATGCTCTTGAATAAAAGTCCTTTATTGGGTTACATGGATACACGGGTACAGGCTACGTTGACGCGTTTCGGCTAAGAAGCCTTCATCAAAGGCTAAAAGGCTAACTGTAAAGGACTTTTATTCAAGAGCATCCGAGTCGCCAGCCCTTTTCTGATTCAAATTCTTCCCAATGGTCACAAGTGTAAGGAGAAGTCTTCCCACTGACCATCACACTTATGTATCATGAGTTGTAAAATATGGTAATTTTAGCCGGGGTTTCCCGAGACCTGAGAGTTATTTTAAAGGTTCCTCTGTGTTTAAAGAGGATAAGAGAGGCTGAATTAAAGGGATGAGACAAACCATTTATGGCTGACGATCAGTAAATTACATTTAGACTGAGGCCTCCCGGGATGTGTGATGTGATCTATCCCAGGAGGTTGTAGTTTGCCAGGGACTACACCATCCTAGCTTAGGCAAAGGCTTCCTGAGATGTGTAATATATCCCGGGAGGCTGGGGGTTTCACCATCCTGGTCTTTCCATCAGCCCTCCATTTTCATTTTTGGAGCTTCTAAATCACCAACTATCCATGCAGTTGGACAAACAAGACAATTGGCTGTTCCTAGAAGAAGACTCAACAGAAAGTCTGAGGAACTCTCCAAGGGACCAGGTACCTACCAACACAGGTCCCTACACTGGTGGTGGCTGCCACTCCTCCTAGGGAGGACCCTCCAGTAACTGGAGGGTCCTCCCATCAGGCCTCCATTTTTGTTTTTGGAGCTTCTGAATCGCCATCAATGTAGCTGGACAAACAAGACAATTGGCTGTTCCGGGAAGAAGACTCAACAAAAAGTCTCTGAGGAACCCTCCCCAGGGATCAGGTACGGCTGTACCAACACAGGTCCCTACACTGGTGCTTTATACAGTATGTGCAGGTGTAAAAGCGAAGGGGGGGAACTCGGTGAAAGGGCCTTTTAACTACAGGCATGATTTTGATAAAGCATCTCAATTAGGTCCCACATTGTAAGACGTAACCTATTGGTTTGCTTGTGACTCCGGAGCAATAATTAGCTTTTTTTTTATTTGTATATCATTTTTTTTACATAATTGATATGAGGTATGGTTCACATATAGCTAGCCTCCTACTGTTCTATAGTTCCTTATCAATGCGTGTGGCACCACCTGCCTGGTTAATGTATCTGCAGATACTTATGTAGGTAAGAAGTCACAGCTGATTGTGATCTCCGGCAGGGACTGACTGGCACCACAGTTGGTGGAAGTGGAAATATCGATGGAAAGAACAAATAGTTTGTCAGATAACGAATCCCAGGACACAAAGAGAGAAATGTAAAATCAATATACATATTAATTACTAATCCATACAATATGGGAACGTCCAAATTTTAAACCTGACCTTTGGCCTCCTCCTTCAGTCTTGCACAATTGTACCGGCCCCTCTCCTGGATTTAAATGGTTTTCTCTGATTTTCCTGCACACCGTGAGCTTTTCACCGTCTCATTTCTTGGCTGGAAGATGTCCGCCGCATATATGTCAAACAGTAGGCCTGCGGCTCGGCCTTTTGGCTAAGATCAATTGTAGTATCTGCTCTTATCAGTTTTTAGGAGGGAGAATGTCGGTACCTGCTATTGGGTGGGGGAGCTGGTGATGATCCCTTGTAAAATAAATTGGGTAAGGAATGGTGATGGTGGTGGGGAGGGCCTTTTTTCTCCTGGGTTGAATCTGGCCTGGTGGTGGTACCAGGCTTGTCCCCGGTTTTGGCAAGGCACCCCCTGAGTTCTGATGCCTTCCTGGTAGGTAGTTCCTTTTTCTGGCCAAGGGCCAGGCTGTGAAAGAAGCCCGTGGTGTATGTTCCCCTGGGGTGGCAGTCCAGGGGTGCAGTAATTATCACGGACACTCACTTTTAATTTTTTTTGGCACCAAGGTCACTGCATCATGTCGCACTTTTTTCATACCTGCCTCTAGGGTGGGCCTTTTGGCTAGGACCAGAGGATTTGCCATGGTACAGCACTTATCTTTCTTTTTCCTTTTCCTTTTCCATTTCCTTTTTTCCTTTTTTTTTTTTTTTCTTTTTCTTTTTATTAGTAGGTGCAGATTCTTGGGCCTGCCCTGAAAGTCTTGGGAGGGTATGTGACCTTCTGGTCTGGGTCTCCTTTCGGGGGGAACCCCACATTAGTACTTGGTTGGTCTGTTTTGGCAGGCCCCCCAGAGAATGGGGCCCACCTGGTTTCAGCCAGGTGGGCCAGTGAGTACTAGAGCTGCACGATTCTTCCCAAATTGAGAATCGCGATTTTTTATTTTTTTTTTTTTTTTTTTTTTTTTTTTTGCTTAGAATAAAGATCACGATTCTGTCAAGATTCTTGCAGTGTAACAACATCTTTCACATTATACAAAAAAAAATGGGCTAACTTTACTGTTTTTTTTGTTTTTTTTTTTAAATGCATTAAAGTGTATTTTTTTTTTTCCCATTTGAAAGATCGTTGCGCAAATACAGTGTGACATCAAATATTGCAACAACCACCATTTATTTTTTTCTGTAGGGTATATGTGTATGTAATGTATGTATGTATGTATATGTATGTATGTGTGTGTGTGTGTGTGTGTGTGTATATATATATATATATGTTATATGTTTGGGAGTTCGAAGTAATTTTTCTACCAAAAAATAACGATTTTAACCTGAAACCAACAAGTGTCAGAAAAAAGGTTTAGTCTTTAATTGGTTAAACGTCCCTCATTTACAGACCAAAGTTCATTTGTTTGATCTAAAGTTATGTTTATAGTTGGCTCAGCCGCTGAGGAATGTTGTGATACTTGGCAGGCTGCCTGTGTTTTTTTTGTTTTTTGTGTTTTGTTTTGTTTTTTGACAGCTGTCGGCTTGAGCAGAGAATTCTCTGCATAGAAAGAATCAGGAAAATGCTTTAAGATCGCGAGGGGGGAAAAAAATCGTGATCTCGATTCTCAGCAATTAATCGTGCAGCTCTAGTGAATACCCCAGTCACTCAGGAGCCTTGTGCCCTGGGGGATCAGGGCAAGGGTCTTTTCTCTTCGGAGGAGGATCATCTGTACACCCTGTGCACACTTTTTTTTTGCCTCGGGTGTTACGTTTTTCGAGTGCGTAACACAATATCATGGGGAGAGAAAAAAAAAAAAAAAACTAGGCCTGCGGGCTGAATCTGGCATACCAGGCCTTTTCATGTGGACCTCCCACTCAGTTTTGCAGACGGAACGTGGCCAAACCCCATTCCGATATCTCTGGCTCTCAACCTCCGCTCCCCGCTGTCACTTGTAAAGACAGAAGCCTTCTGTGCCTACAAGGGACGACTTTCTAACTGATCCTACCTACACAGGGAGGTCCAGAGCTAGTAAAGCACAATGCTCTGAGGTGTATATACACTGAATCTAATGTGTCTTCATCAAAGCCAGAACCCATTCTGCCCCCCTCATGACAATGGGCATCCTTATAAACAGCAAAACAACAAGAAGAGAAGGGCGCAGCGACCTAGCGCATTACCATCTTGAGTTTTAATAAAAGATATAAAAGCAGCACATGTTATACTCACCCTTTTTGGGCTCTGATGAAGAAGGTTCTCCCTTAAAACGCATCGGACAATACGGACACCATTTGGTCTTCCCACATCACTGGTTGATTAGATCACACCTGGAGGCAATTCCTTTCACTTGTTATGACATACCTTTTATTTGCCATGCGTTTTGCGAGTATAATATTTGCTGCTTTTACCTTTTTTATTAAAATTTTATTACGGTACTGCACTAGGTTGGTGCTCCATTCTCGTTTTGTAGGTGCAGAGCTAGGCCACGTAGGAGGGAGAGGTAAGAAGAAGCTTGGGGGTGGTTGGGGTTGGACACGATGCATAGCGCACAGGCTGCGTAGCGCGCTCCTGAACCTTGCGCTTGCTGCGTAGCGCCCTCTTGAACCTTGCGCTCGCTGCGTAGCGCCCTCTTGAACCTTGCGCTCGCTGCGTAGCGCCCTCTTGAACCTTGCGCTCGCTGCGTAGCGCCCTCTTGAACCTTGCGCTCTCTGCGTAGCGCCCTCTTGAACCTTGCGCTCGCTGCGTAGCGCCCTCTTGAACCTTGCGCTCGCTGCGTAGCGCCCTCTTGAACCTTGCGCTCGCGGCGTAGCGCCCTCTTGAACCCTGAGCTCGCTGTGTAGCGCCCTCTTGAACCCTGAGCTCGCTGCGTAGCGCCCTCTTGAACCCTGAGCTCGCTGCGTAGCGCCCCCCAGATGCAACCAGCTCTTTGAGGGCAGCCCTACTGCTGATGTGGCCTGCAATGAAATTGCGTTCACCACCCCTGACCTAGTGCTCTCCTCCTCAGCCAGTGTGTGTTTGGCCCGCCCCTTTCATTCATTGGATTTCAGTTCTTGCATTCATGAAGGCTCAGCTTCACATGGGGTGGGTGTTACCTCGGGTGATTGTCTGCATGCAAATGCCGCCTTCCTAGGACCGCCCACTCCTCCAGTCTGACACCCATCTGTCAAGGCATTTTGATATTTTCATAACTCCTCCCAAGAGCCCGCCCACTACTTGCATCAGGGCTGATGGCTCTTGAGAAGAGTTACTGGGCAGAGGGATATGATGATTTTAGGAAGCTATGTACAGCCCCCTGCTGGCCCCTCTCACCAGCCATGGTCTGCCTGTAATGCATAGAGAAGCACAGAGATCCAGTGATTTACATCATTGGGCCTAATGTTAGGTGTATGTCATGAGTGTTGATTGGGGGGAACCAGGGAAGGCACAATATCAGCAGATTGAACGGCAGCTTTATATTATACAGCGCAGGCTGCAGTGACCCTGTGGAGTTCTCTCTGGATTCTGGGATAGCGGATTGTAGATTAGAAGGTAAAATGAGGAAACTTTATGGCTTCAGTGGAGTTGATTGGTTTACTGTAAAGCATTTAGTAGGTTCTCTTGATTGCTTTCACTTCCCTGAAAATGCTCTTTCATAATTTAGTGGTTTGGTTGATGGACAAAATGTTCCCAAATCCTCCCTTTGTATCTGCGTTGTGCAATGACGTCCTTCCTACTCGGGATCCGAATCCCCGCTCTACATCACACCGAATATAAACCAATCCAGGGCTCTATTTATAGAGGAACTTCATTCTACAAATACTACAGCTGCTGACTTTTAGAACTCCGGTACTTCCCGGTGTCCTGGGTCCAGTCAGTTCTTCCTGCAGCCTGTTGTTCTTGCTGCTGCGGGTCTCCGGCACAGCCATTTTGGACACGGCTGCCAACTATAGTCTCCTGAGGAACCAGAGCCAGGACCTCACTGCGCATGCGCAAGCTGACCTGATGTGATGTGACTGGTCCTGCAGCTTCCTGGAACATGTGATGAGTCCCAGGAGGCTGCAGGAGGGGGTGGGGCAAGGGGTGCCATTCTCACCTATGCAAGGATTGCAGACGAGGGAGAGGGTACAGATAAAATTTTTTTACCCGTGCGCCCCCCAAAAAAACCTGTAACTCTGTTAGACTGGAGGAGGGACCTTTTGCCAACTGCCTAATTGGGAATGTACATCATGTTTTTGACATTAAATCCCTGGATTATGGCGGCA
This sequence comes from Lithobates clamitans, assembly GCA_037952925.1. NCBI lineage: Eukaryota > Metazoa > Chordata > Amphibia > Anura > Ranidae > Lithobates > Lithobates clamitans. The sequence goes on along the minus strand of JBBGZY010002095.1, from coordinate 5,542 downwards.
GCCTCAACCCTGGTATCGTTTTTTTTTTTTTTTTTTTCATTTTTCCCTCTTAGGCAGCTGGCTTTCCAATAAAAGTGATCCTAGTGGCCAATTTGTTGCGGGATCACAACAAGTCTCTAAAGCCCACCCATACATGGAATGAAATGCACTTGGTTCATGCAGGGACTGGCTGTACTTTCATCCATGTATGGGTGCTGTGGTTGTACAGAAGTCGATTGATAGACCGGCCTGTCAGGTTTTCCGCACTTGATCAGGTTATAATTAAAATTGGCTTAAAGAAGGTGTAAAGGCTGAAGGTTTTTTTATCTTCCGTGTTCTACATAACCCCCCCCCCCCCCAATACTTACCTGAGCCTCCTATTGCTCCAGCGATGTGCACTAGAGCCTCGGCTGTCCCAGCTCGCTCTCTCGCGCTCGCTCTCGCGCTCGCTCTCTCGCGCTCGCTCTCTCGCGCTCGCTCTCTCGCGCTCGCTCTCTCTTTCGCTTGCTCTCTCTCTCGCTCTCTTTCTCTCGCTCTCGCTCTCTCGCTCTCTTTTGCTCGCTCTCTTTTGCTCGCTCTCTTTTGCTCTCTCTTGCTCTCTCTTGCTCTCTCTTGCTCTCTCTTGCTCGCTCTCTCTTGCTCGCTCTCTCTTGCTCGCTCTCTCTTGCTCTCTCTCTCTTGCTCTCTCTTTCGCTCGCTCTCTCTTGCTCGCTCTCTCTTGCTCGCTCTCTCTTGCTCGCTCTCTCTTGCTCGCTCTCTCTTGCTCGCTCTCTCTTGCTCGCTCTCTCTTGCTCGCTCTCTCTTGCTCGCTCTCTCGCTCTCTCTTGCTCGCTCTCTCTTGCTCTCTCTCGCTCGCTCTCTTGCTCGCGCTCTCTCTCTCTCTTGCTCGCGCTCTCTCTCTCTTGCTTGCGCTCTCTCTCTCTTGCTTGCGCTCTCTCTCTCTCTTGCTTGCGCGCTCTCTCTCTCTCTTGCTTGCGCTCTCTCTCTCTCTCTTGCTCGCTCTCTCTCTCTCTTGCTCGCGCTCGCTCTCTCTCTCTCTTGCTCGCGCTCGCTCTCTCTCTCTCTTGCTCGCGCTCGCTCTCTCTCTCTCTTGCTCGCGCTCGCTCTCTCTCTCTCTTGCTCGCGCGCGCTCGCTCTCTCTCTCTCTTGCTCGCGCTCGCTCTCTCTCTCTTGCTCGCGCTCGCTCTCTCTCTTGCTCGCGCTCTCTCTCTCTCTCTTGCTCGCGCTCTCTCTCTCTCTTGCTTGCGCTCTCTCTCTCTCTCTTGCTCGCTCTCTCTCTCTCTTGCTCGCGCTCGCTCTCTCTCTCTCTTGCTCGCGCTCGCTCTCTCTCTCTCTTGCTCGCGCTCGCTCTCTCTCTCTCTTGCTCGCGCTCGCTCGCGCTCGCTCTCTCTCTCTCTTGCTCGCGCTCGCTCTCTCTCTCTTGCTCGCGCTCGCTCTCTCTCTTGCTCGCGCTCTCTCTCTCTCTCTCTTGCTCGCGCTCTCTCTCTCTCTTGCTCGCGCTCTCTCTCTCTCTCTTGCTCGCGCTCTCTCTCTCTCTCTTGCTCGCGCTCTCTCTCTCTCTCTTGCTCGCGCTCTCTCTCTCTCTTGCTCGCGCTCTCTCTCTCTCTCTTGCTCGCGCTCTCTCTCTCTCTCTCTTGCTCTCTCTCTCTCTCTCTTGCTCGCGCTCTCTCTCTCTCTTGCTCGCGCTCTCTCTCTCTCTTGCTCGCGCTCTCTCTCTTGCTCGCGCTCTCTCTCTTGCTCGCGCTCTCTCTCTCTTGCTCGCGCTCTCTCTCTCTTGCTCGCGCTCTCTCTCTCTTGCTCGCGCTCTCTCTCTCTTGCTCGCGCTCTCTCTCTCTTGCTCGCGCTCTCTCTCTCTTGCTCGCGCTCTCTCTCTCTTGCTCGCGCTCTCTCTCTCTTGCTCGCGCTCTCTCTCTCTTGCTCGCGCTCTCTCTCTTGCTCGCGCTCTCTCTCTTGCTCGCTCGCTCTCTCTCTCTCTTGCTCGCGCTCGCTCTCTCTTGCTCGCGCTCTCTCTCTCTTGCTCGCGCTCTCTCTCTCTTGCTCGCGCTCTCTCTCTTGCTCGCTCTCTCTCTTGCTCGCTCGCTCTCTTGCTCGCTCGCTCTCTCTCTCTCTTGCGCGCTCGCTCTCTCTTGCTCGCTCTCTCTCTCTCGTTTGCTCGCGCTCTCCTCGGCTGAAACAGCAGAGGGAGCCATTCTCCAGTGAGCCAATGAGGAGAAAGCGGGAGAGTGGCCGAGCCATGGCTCTGTGTGTCTTATGCGAGCATGCACCATAGCAAGTGGTTTACTATGGGGGCACTGGTTGAGGTGGAGGAGCCAGGAGTGCTGGCGAGGGACCTGAGAAGAGGAGGCTTGGGGTTGCTCTGTGCAAAAACATTACACAGAGCAGGTAAGTATAACTGTATTGTTGTTTTTGTTTTGTTTTTTTGTTTGTTTTTTTTTAAACCCAAACCTTTTAATATATACCACGTACACTACCACAGCTCAGTTGCTTGTTTTTACTGCCCTCTAGCTGCCTGTGTAAAGAGGAATTGGGAAGTAATTTTTGTTAAAACCTAACAGGGGTTCTAACCTTTCCACACTTATCCGAAACAAAAAGTTCTGGCTGTATGTACCTGCTTGTGTTCTCTGTAATATACACTTTTAGCGTTTTCTGCATGTTGTAAATTGCTGATGATGTAAACTTCTTCTTCTAACCTTCCCGTTCTCTCTGTCCTCAGGCTGTGAGGAGCTGTAAAGATGGAGGCCGTGCTCTCACAATGGGTGCAGCGCTATCATGACTTCATGAAAGGAGCAGGTAAGACCCACCATTGTTACATCAACCATCTGATGATATGTTTTCTGTGGGGATAAGAGCAATGGGGGAAATGCTGTCTGATTTGGTAAATCTGGCAGAGGCACCCGATTGGGAAAGGTAATGCTGTAAAAACTCAAATAAAAAATATCAATTACAGGTAGATTGGTAAACCAACATGGTTTTTTTTTATTGGTACAAAAATAAACTAAACTAAAATGCCAACAACGCGTTTTGAGGCGTCAAGCAGGACACGGGACATTTGTAACCATCCTGGAGCTGCTGGGCTGGATGCTGTCGGTGGTAATGCAGAAGTCTCCTTCAAATATTCAGTGTGGGATCAGTTTGATCAAAATCCTGATTAATGTACCATTCATTGTGCGGAGACCAGGGGGGAGCAACACAGACCTGGGGAGAACATACAGACTCCATGCAGGCAGGGTTCCTGGTTGAAGTTGCATTCAGGACTATGGTGCAGGGGGATAGAAGACTTATTTTGCATGTATGTTATTTTGCCTCTTGCATGGTGGTCAGTGTAGGCAGGAGATCATTGTTCTCTACTCAAGAATAGACGCCTTACATTGGCGGTCTGTGTAGAGGAGACCCTATACATTGGCGCTCGGTGTAGAGGATACCCTTTACGTTGGCGCTGGGTGTGGAGGAGACCCTTTACGTTGGCGCTCGGTGTGGAGGAGACCCTTTACGTTGGCGCTGGGTGTGGAGGAGACCCTTTACGTTGGCGCTGGGTGTGGAGGAGACCCTTTACGTTGGCGCTGGGTGTGGAGGAGACCCTTTACGTTGGCGCTGGGTGTGGAGGAGACCCTTTACGTTGGCGCTGGGTGTGGAGGAGACCCTTTACGTTGGCGCTGGGTGTGGAGGAGACCCTTTACGTTGGCGCTGGGTGTGGAGGAGACCCTTTACGTTGGCGCTGGGTGTGGAGGAGACCCTTTACGTTGGCGCTGGGTGTGGAGGAGACCCTTTACGTTGGCGCTGGGTGTGGAGGAGACCCTTTACGTTGGCGCTGGGTGTGGAGGAGACCCTTTACGTTGGCGCTGGGTGTGGAGGAGACCCTTTACGTTGGCGCTGGGTGTGGAGGAGACCCTTTACGTTGGCGCTGGGTGTGGAGGAGACCCTTTACGTTGGCGCTGGGTGTGGAGGAGACCCTTTACGTTGGCGCTGGGTGTGGAGGAGACCCTTTACGTTGGCGCTGGGTGTGGAGGAGACCCTTTACGTTGGCGCTGGGTGTGGAGGAGACCCTTTACGTTGGCGCTGGGTGTGGAGGAGACCCTTTACGTTGGCGCTGGGTGTGGAGGAGACCCTTTACGTTGGCGCTGGGTGTGGAGGAGACCCTTTACGTTGGCGCTGGGTGTGGAGGAGACCCTTTACGTTGGCGCTGGGTGTGGAGGAGACCCTTTACGTTGGCGCTGGGTGTGGAGGAGACCCTTTACGTTGGCGCTGGGTGTGGAGGAGACCCTTTACGTTGGCGCTGGGTGTGGAGGAGACCCTTTACGTTGGCGCTGGGTGTGGAGGAGACCCTTTACGTTGGCGCTGGGTGTGGAGGAGACCCTTTTACGTTGGCGCTGGGTGTGGAGGAGACCCCCCAGCCCTTGGTGTGGAGGAGACCCCCCAGCCCTTGGTGTGGAGGAGACCCCCCAGCCCTTGGTGTGGAGGAGACCCCCCAGCCCTTGGTGTGGAGGAGACCCCCCAGCCCTTGGTGTGGAGGAGACCCCCCAGCCCTTGGTGTGGAGGAGACCCCCCAGCCCTTGGTGTGGAGGAGACCCCCCCGCCCTTGGCGGTCGGTGTGAGCAGGAAATCAGTCTGCCACTGTTCCCTTCTCAAGGAACCCCTAACCTCAGGAGGAACCCTGGTTGTGACTGGAACACCCGGCTCCGATCGGGTTTCTCCTCTGTAGTCAGACACTGGCTGATTCTCTCATATTGCTCGTTACTCCTCTGAAGTGATGCGTACACAGGATGCAAATAGTATAAAAAGCCATAGATAGAATATTATCCATATGAAAATCTCCCGGCCACCGACACCCGATCACCTGTCTGCTCAGCTGCGTGTCACTCGTCAGCTTGTCTGCAAAACAGAAGATGATCTGCAACAAGAGCGACTCAAACCCCCAACCCCTCCCCCCCCAGATCACAATCCTCCCGCAAATATTTAATTAGGGCTTTAGCCTTTTCTGTCTTCCCATCCATGAATGCAGATGTTTGGAGATGGAAGCTACTAATTATCGCCCTCTATTCTTCATGTATTCCCGGCCCGCTGGGTTCCGTTACCGCCTTCTAGAAATGTTCTGTTTATCTTCACTCCTAATGTGTAATCCTAAAGAGAACCGGTCACCAGCGGTCACCTCTAATATTCTCTATTCTGAGTCTCCACTTTTACTTCTATTTGTATAACCTGGTCCTTTCAGGTGTGTGTGTGTGTGTGTGTGTATATATATATATATATATATATATATATATATATATATATATATATATATATATATATATATATATATATATATATATATATATATATATATATATATATATATATATATATATATATATATATATATATATATATATATATATATTTTTATTCACACTGGTATTCTCTTCCGGTTAGAGAAGTGGTGGCTGAGGGTCAGTTTTTTTTTTTTTTTTTTTTTTTTATTTCTTTTTTATATATTTTTTTTAACTGTCTTTTTTTTATTATTAATTTTTCCAAAGTTGAAAAAAGTTATACAGTATTTCTCAGAGCGGTAGAGAATACATCAAAC